>JABUIW010000020.1:4179911-4369116 GCA_013363375.1 Menidia beryllina
TCTATCTATCTATCTATCTATCTATCTATCTATCTATCTATCTATCTGATTGATTGAGTGTGTGGACAGGTGTCTTTTATACAGTTAACGAGTTCAAACAGGTGCAGTTAATACAGGTAATGAGTGGAGAACAGGAGGGCTTCTTAAAGAAGAACTAACATGTCTGTGAGAGCCAAAATTCTTACTGGTTGATAGATTATCAAATACTTATTCCACACAATAAAATGGAAATTAATTATTTAAAAATCATAAATTGTATTTTTCTGGATTTTTGTTTTAGATTCCATCTCTCACAGTTGAAGAGTACCTATGATAAAAATTACAGTCTTCTTCAAGCTTTGCAAGTGGGAAAACCTGAAAAAATCAACAGTGTATCAAATACTTGTTCTCCCCACTGTATATATATATGTATATATATATCTATGTAGAGAGAGAGAGGGAGAGAGAGAGAGAGAGAGAAAGAGAGAGAGAGGGAGAGAGAGAGAGATGTGTGTGTGTACATTTGGATATCATCTGGGTACAGACTGTTGACACTCTTTATTACCAGTAATGACATCAGAGTCAGTCCTAATTACAGCTGTCATTTCTAAACTCAGATGTACTGGGTCTGAGACATGCAGCAAACATTGTGGCCAGTGGTTAGTTCTGAGCTGATTTGCTGTTTGCTGAAGCTAGAAGCGATGAGAGGAATAGCGAGCGATGAGAGGAAGCAGCAAGCAATCAACTTATCTCTTCAGAGCCTGAGGTAATAACACACTAAGCGGGAATATTTCTTTATCTTGGCTCTGACCACAGGCCACAACAACCTGCACTTCATTCAGTAATGCCATAGCTGAGCAGGGTGAATGCCCTACATGGTTCTGACTCTGACTTTCCAAGGGAAACCTAAGGCATTTATACACCCATCCATCCATCCATTTTCGTAGCCGCTTATTCCCTAATGGGGTCGTGGGGGGGACTGGAGCCTAACCCAGTAGTTGATTGGCAGTCCACCAGTCCATCACAGGGCAACACAGAGACACACAAGGACGGACAACCACGCACACTCACAATCACTCCTAAGGGCTATTTGGAATGTCCAATCAACCAAACATGCAGGTTTTTTGACTGTGGTAGGAAGCCGGAAAACCCGGAGAGAACCCACGCAGACACAGGGAGAACATGCAAACTCCACACAAAAAAGCTCCCGGTTCCCCCGGGATCTCAAACCCAGAACCCTCTTGCTGTGAGGCGGCGGTGCTAAGCACTACATCACCATGCTGCCCGCATATATCTAATAACAAATCTGAAAATTGTATGCAGAGACAACACCTACATATACAAGCTGCTGTTCTGTAAATAATCCCTACCTAAGATAGATAGACAATGTCACAAATGCTAAGATATAATTAAATCACTTGATTCCTTTTAGAAAAGGCAACCCTCTCTCTAATCCCTGAGACTAGAGGTTCTGACTCATATGGAGAACAGAAAAAAATTCTAAAATTTCTCATCTGGATTTTTTTTTTTTAATCGTCTCCCTCTCTCCCCTCGTTTTCTGTAGTTTCTACATTAGTCTTAGATCCGTTGAAATCCTATTGTACAATTCTAATCCTATTGCCATACTTGGATTTCTGCTAACTGCTACAACTCTCCGTTCATTGTATTGCAATCAGCACTTTCCCACCTACGTCTCAGGCTGAACTCACTTCGTTTCTTCCACAAAATTGCTGTTGTTAAAACTTATCGCGGCCTGTTGATAAAGCTCTAACAAACATTTAATTTAAAAACAAGTACACAGAGTTTATTCTGACACACACAAAGCACAGTGTTACAGTGGTAAATGCAAAGCCAAGGCTGTTACCAATTTAAGTGGACTGATTATGTGCTTTGCTTTCCACTAACCAGTCAGTAATGAATAATGGAACCGGTGCCATTTTCACTCAGTGCACATCCTGTTTTGTTAACAAACCAAATGGAAATGCCAGTGGAATAGCATTTTTAAGATGACATGACATATATGATGACCATCTTACATTGGTCTGGTATTTCTTCAACCACGGGAACACATAAAAAATGAGGCATGAGAGAGTGAACATGCATAAGGGAAGAAATACCACAATTTCAAAATCAAAATGAGTGTCAAGATGGCACAGTTCAATCTCTTTGCTTCTAATTTGCCATTTTCTTTTGTAACAACTCCTCAAAGTGTTTCTTCCTTTATCTAAAAGTAAACAAATTAACCAAGCGCAGCTCATGAATATTAAAGAATCACGAACGACTGCCTATTTGTCCTAATAATGTGAACACTGACAACAGATAAATAAAATGGACACATTTGCAACTGGACACAAGCGAACACATTCATACATATGCACAGACACACACACACACACACACACACACACACACACACACACACACACAGAACCTTCATCATGTCCCAGTTAGAACAGGGATTTGGGAGAGTGCATACAGTGAAGCCTCAGGTCTTAACTGGACATGAAAGGGCCTGTAATAACAGGATGCCTCTGCAGGAGACTGCCCTCACATTTGATGTGGTAATTCTGTCATGGGGACACCAAAGCTGGTTGGCTTTAACACACAGTGGTGTGGCTCTGACTCTCCATGGCCCACAGCAACCGGGCACTGACAGAAACATATGGACAAAACAAGATTGTGTCTGGTCATTTTACCCAGTCTTTAGGATTTTAACACGATAGTGTCTTATTGACACTTTCCGTTCTAGCAGAGAGCAGAAATATCTTAGGTGAAATACAGGCACAAAAGGAAGGAGCTGCTCAAATGTAAACTTATAAAAATAAAAACCATTGATGATTCTTGTTGGTACACATTCCAATGAGGGGATTACCATGAGGCATGATTATGAAGTGTAAATTAACAAAGCAAAGACTAGATTTATTTGTCATATAGAAACACACACCAACTCAACCTTCTCATTATGTGCCTGAAAGCCATACTGCTCCAATAATCATATTCTCTACATAATTTATCAACACTGATGTGATTTTTGCTCAGCCTTGTTTATTTTCCCAGTTACAGTTTTAAAGCAGACACGTTTGACATTAAACCTCATTCTGACTTTCTCTGCCTCTCTGTCATGCTTCTCTGTTGGGGGTTGTCATTGGGTTTTCTTCCCATTACGTTTTTTTTTCACACATGGTGGAAAGTGCATGTAAAAGGATAGATTTCAGTTTAGGTGCTCTGGCATTAGAAAAAGGTAAATCTGATGAAATCTTAAAAACTATACATATGATGACTTCAGGTTGTGTTTGTGTGTTTGTTTAATGGAATTTGTTGGTGTTTTTCCTGCATTTGTGAATACCTATCACTTCCCTATACATACTTAACTGATAGTTCTTTAAGATCTAAATGACGACCTGAGGGCTGAATTCAGTATCTAACTGAAAAAAGACAATTTATCAATGTCTTATTTTGTAATCTGTTCCAAGATTAAGAAATGATCAGCATCTCACTGTATTCCCCAGTATGTTTATTACATATGCTGCTGCTGTATGCAGAGTCAGAAGATGAGGGGATACTTAATCTACAATAAAGATAGCAACATCTCCAGTCATCTTCACACTCTTTAGGTTGTGTCGTTGCCAACACTTGAATGAACTAAAAGTGTTTCAGTCTTGTGAACAGATTTGAAATAGCCAATACCTGCTATGTCTTGCAGTGCCAGATGTTTTTTATGCAATCAAATTAATGTTAATCAAATGAAAGAACCAAGTTCTTTAAACAAATACACACGGATAAAGAGCTTATTGCAAAATAAAATGATTTTCTGATTGACCCCCAAGCAATGGTTTGGGTTCCTGTTTTTATTATTTTAGTCTCACGTGGACTTAGGATGAATGGGTGAAGAGAGTATTTTTACAAATTCACAAAAACATCTGTTCACATGCTCAGGGATAACTGATCATATGATTGAAGGCTTCTCAGCTCAATTTCTTTATATGAAATTCAACTACTTTGATCCAACCGTTTATTTCTTTTAGAGGTAGCACACCGCTGTGTTTAGTGCCATGACCTCAAAACAAGAGCTTTCCTGATCAGAATCCCAACTGGGGGCCTGTCTTTTTGAAATTTGCTTGTTTTCCCAGTGTATGAGAACTTTCTCCCAGCATAACATGAATGTTAAGTTATCTTGACATTTTTACTTGAAATTTGCCCTTTGGAGTGAGTGTGAGCATGCATGCCTTTCCGTCTCTTTGTGGCCCAGTAAGGAACGGGCAACCTATCCAGGGTGTACCCCGCCTCTTGCTCTTTTCCACCTTAGGTAGGCTCCTGCCACCCCCCCTCCTTTCTCCCAGACACTGGGTTATAGAAAATGGATGGATGAATATTTTTATTTGAAATTATATTAAGTGATTTTTCTACGTGCCAAATAGATCTTGTGACAAAATAAACCTGCAGAGAACATAAACTTTCCTTGTATGCAGCACTTAAACTACCGTTTTAACACAGAAAATCCTATTTCTTCATCTGCGTAGTCCTGGTTTGCTGATAGATAATGAGATTTCAGATAAAGCAGCAAGAAGGGCAACGAGCAGCAATAATAATTAAGACTTTTCCAGGTCAAATGTACCTTCAACAAAGCCTATGATAGATGTCATCTAACAAAATTAAACTTTTTATTTATTTATTTTTACAATTGATTGTTGCGTAGAGTTTAGTCTCTGGATATCAGCAGTGTTTACCCCTGAATGATGATCAGTGCAATGAGTAAGTATTGTGCTTTCTGTTAATAAGTGCCCAGCTGTCACCTTGGAGAGCTGCATGCCGAGTTAAAGCCGAGCTGTAACTCTCTGTAGCAAAGATTAAATGGTGTGATTGGCCTCTGCTCACGTCTCTTTTAACAAGAACGATTCTCTGTCTTTGGACACACATGGGCCATTAACAAGGCCTATCTTAATCAATTTCACAGAAAGAAAGTGATTCACAATGACTCTTTGTGTTTGAGAGCGGTGTGTTAATCTCAACCAATGCCCACGCCACCTGCTCTTTAGTTTTTTCAAATGACTCATAAAACATAGAACAGAATACAATCAAAATACAACATAAATGTAAACCCTAAAAGTCAAAACAGGAAAAATAAATCCATGTCTGCTTTAAAAAATGACACTATGGCGTAAATAAATATCTATAAACTCAAACTTATGCCCGCAGATGTGACTTCACACAGTTACACGACCTGGTTAAGATTTCAAGGTCTGTTCATGTTGAATTAAAAGCCAAGAGCAGTGATTCCGTACTACTGATGACACTACAATCTATGCAGATTTTCAAAGGAAGCCAGTATCAGAAGGCTAAAATGAGGAGATAATGTGTTTCCTCTTTTGGATGCAGCGAGAAGCCTGACTGTAACTTTCTCCTCGGCAACAACAGTATGGAAATACTCAACCTTAAATTAGGCACACAGATAATGATCAGGCCAGGATACTTTTAATAGATTAATATATTCTAATTCGCTCAAAGTGTATTTCCTGATTTAACCTACATTACAGTATTTTTAGAGATGTAGTTTGCATACTGCTAAATTACTCACTGTTTGATATATCTTTTTAAAGTGGTTCAGTGGTTGCTGCAGCTGAAATTGTACAGAAAATTTGAGATCCAGCAAACAAATTTTTTTATTAGTCACCATTTTTTTGTTTAGTCTGAAATGTTTCTTGCTTCTTGCTTTGCTATACGTTTTAAGTAACTTGTAATCAGATGGCATCATGTTATGAGAGACTTCAAGCTTTTGGGTTTAGGTATGATAGGCATTCCCAAAGCCACACAAAACGCCTCATATTAAGCCCAATTAATTATGCATTTAATTGAGTACATGAAGCATACCAAATTGAATATAGCAGAGAGAGTGAGGTACTGGATAATTTAATGACTAATAGTTATACTACCAGTTAGAACATGCTAATCTCTGTAGTCTAGCTCTGCATAACACTGGAGGCACTGGAGTGTCAGTGAACTTCATCATCACTTGTGACAATAGAAGGAAAAACGTGTTAAAAAGCTTCAGAAATAAAGACTGCGTCATCATTAAAAAAAAACAACAACTGCTGAATTATATATAATGATACAACATTAATAATAATTAAAGAAGGCATAAAATGTGGAAAACAGCTGTGGGTAGTCTTAGTGTAGTTGAACGGGATGCAGACGACCTTTTAATTGATTTTTTTTTTTTTTTTGTTTGAATATAATAAGGACAACTGTCCTAAGGGGATGTTTGTGTGGAAAAAAAGTTTTTATATTTCAGGAGATAATGTTTCCAGTTGATGAATCACTGTTAATCACGTGTAGCGGTTGAAAAGGGGATAGGGTTTGGACAAGTGTGCTTCTAATCACAGTGCTTAAAGGCTGAACTTTCCAGGTGCTCATGCTATGTGAAGCACGCAGAGGATTAGGCAACACATAAGTGCACAGAGATATCTAAAAGCCCAGGAGCCCAAGAATTCTCAAGCTATGACTTCAAGAATATCAAATGTTTTGCAGATGGATTTTCAGAGGTGAAGAGGACGGAGAGGAAAGTCCAGCCCAGTTGCTGTTGTACTGTAGCAATACCAAAAGTCCACTTGCCTCAGCATTAGCTGTTTTCATTTCTATAGAAATGGGAGTTACCACACACAGACTGCTGAGTTTGGTCGACAAGGAAAATAATATTTCTGCTCTGTATGAGTCCCCTTTAGTAGTGGAGCAGGACAAGGCAAGGCAACAAAGCTTGTGTGGCACATTTCATACTGAATGGCAACTCAAAATGCTTTACAAAGGCCTTAAGATTAAATAAATCGAATTATATGAGTAATTTAACAGGAAAAGTATTATTTGACTGCAGAAAAGGCTTGGAAATTTTTTTTTAGATTAACTTACTGCCAATAAGTCCAGTGTTGGTGCACACTTGATATTAAGAAGACGCTAAATACTGTTTTTTTCCCCCTTTTTTTATTTGAATATTTTTACTAACCTACTGCCACCATAATATGTCAGAGCTATGCTTTGTTTATATTCTACAAGAGGATCAGTAATGTATTCTGGCCCCATATCATAGAGTGATTTGTAAACTAACAACAACACTTTAACACAGTGTAAGGACCTCTAAACAGGAGTAATGTGCTCAGCTTCTCTGGTTCTTGTTAGGAGTCTGGCAGCAGCGTACTGGATGAGCTGAAGCTGCCTAATTGGCTTTTTTGGAAAGACAAAAAACAAACAAAAAATCTTGAAATCTTTACAAGGCTCCTTTTTTCTTTAACATATTAACATTAATCTGCATGCAGTTCTACTGCTAAAAGCGAATTTGCCGAAGAACTCAAATTTCATTGTTGGTACATAACTGAAGCATGTGAAACCAACCCTAACATAAAAAACAAGGACTCTAATTGTTGTTAATAAATAAAATACACATTTTAGAGCAAGTCCAAAGGGACAGCTTGTTGTTCTAGTTTCAAACCAAATACAGTAGAATCTCACCATTCCCAAGACAAAGTTACTCAACTGCCAAACTCTTATTAAAAAAATATGTTCGGAAACATCATCCTTCCACTTCTGAGGGGTTTAAGGTTTGATATATTCTTTTCTTACCCTAGAAACTGTAACATTCAACATAAAAATTACACAAAATACACCAAATCAACTTTAAAAACATTAAAATAAAATGCAGTGAACAGGTTATTAGAATAATGGATAGAACCAAAAAATTCAAAACTATTGTCATGGACTGGAAATCTTCCAAAAGTTTATTTCCATGGAGGTTGTGGATGATGTCTGATGAAAAACAGTTTTGCCTTTGTCCTTAGAGCATTGGAATCCTATATGGGACAGAGTGTACATCATGATGCCATAAAGGGATGAGATGGACCACAAATGATAAAGACACTTAGCGGTTTTAGTACAGCACGTTCATGCTAAACAAACCATGACCTGACTAATGTAAGCACAGATGGAGGCTTCATACACAGCTGGTTTTGTGTCCTGTCCCAAGGGTAAACACAGCATTTGGGAAGGAGAAAAAAACGGTTTGCAAACAGATGCTCCTCTGCAAAGTAAAGTTACGAAAGCAACTTTAAACTAACAAATTAGTTTAATGTAAAATGCTGTTAGTGTGGTTCTGGACTGAATTCCTGAATTCCTTAAAATCCATGCGTTTCTGTCCTACAATCTGACAGTTGAGAATTTATATGGTCTGAGCAGACAATCCAACTGCAAAATACCAATGGAAAACAATATTTCATCACCAGGGGTTAAGATTAATCAAATGGTCTTTAAAAACTTTAGAGGCCCAAGCCTTTACATAGTTTACTAGTGTCGGAAAAAATAAGCTTTGTTTATAAATTTATAAATATCCACTGATAAACTATGAGATTAGTTAAAGCCCTATAGTTCTGAGGGTACACAGACAGAACCAGCAAATCATCTAATACTATCACCAGTCCCTCTGCACTGGGGTTTTAAAACTGAAGGCAAATCTGTAGACAGAGGCAACATAAATGGTGACCTCCTTGTTATGCTCACAGCAATTTGGTTAAGTTACTTTAGACACAATGGCCCTGCTTTTTGTGATTTGGCGCTTTGAATAATGCACTAAGTAGGATTTTGTTGGGCACATTGTGGTCTATTTCTGCTTGTATGCCTATGTAGATGGTTTAAGCCCTCATCATTCTGCTGTGATAAATGAAGGCAAACACCTTCTACCTTCAAGCAGAGTGATAACCATACCATGTCAAGGGAAACAGTAGCAGGCTAAACAGCCTGATGATGAGCGATCAGGCTGAAGCCAAGGCGGATTCCAGCGCTTGCCATGTTTTTTTTGGCACCACCTTTATTCAAGCTGCACAGAGGGTTAAGCTACCAGGTTTAGTAGACAGGCTTGGGCCTAAATTTAGTCGAGCTGGGAAATTAGTCATTTACACTGAACTGTATGAATGCTATATTTGCAAGGAATATAAAAAAACTAAACAGCTTGACTAAGGAGAATGAGTCACGCTAAGACATTGAGGGGATCTTGTGAGAGAAGAAGCTACCATAGAGCCTAACAAACCAAATAGGATAGGATCATGAGAGAGTATTGCCTCGCTGCCATAGAGTTTAATGCTCAGTTAGATCATCTGCCTGTATTCAGACGGTCCTCCGAGCAGTGCACATGCTATCAGCATGGAGCATCATGGTAATTAATCTTTTTCCTTCCAATTCATATTCAGTCATAAATAAAATGAAAGATGTTTTCTGTTGGATGATCACAGAAGGCTCTAAAGGACTTATGCTCATGTGCACCATCTTGAAATGTCTGTACTTAACACAGATGCAGAGTCTAAAAGTCTTTTCTTCCTTTGCTGTGGTTAAAGTTATATTAATCAATGCGAAATGCACATTTCTCCACCATGGGTTTCCCTGTGCACACATTTAATTGTCTGCAGGTGAAAAGCTGTCATTACCTCTACTCCTGAGTGGGCGAGATGGAAATCTGACAGAGAGGTGTTGTGGCATCTCGTCAAATCATTTTGAAAACTGAAGGCTTTTGCAATTTTCTCAGATTTTCTAACGCAGCGCTCTTGCGCTGCTCTGTAAAAAAAAAGTATCAGGAAAGTTAAAAAGAGTAGTCAAGGCCTTATATATAAATAACACAAACATATGCGAAAAAGCTATTTTACCCCAGCTTCCACACACAGTTCAGTATGTGTAAAGATTAATATAGTGTTCACAATTAGTCTGGTCGTCTATAAGAATACTGATAACATCAGTCAAACTTCATTTGGCATCACTCTGTTCAAATTACTGTATCAGTTGTACTGGAAGCTATTCCCACTTCATCCAGAACACTCATAACGTACTAACTGTACTAACAACCACTGCAAAGGGACTTTAGAAGTTTCAGTTTGTTACCAATTCAAAAAATGAACTAAATAATATTTTTATCGCCACTATTTCTTGGATCAGCATTTCAATCTCACATGTATTATTGTAACTTTTCATTTTAGAGAAGAACTAAGGCAGAAGTTTTGGCAAGTCTATGTGTGCTCCAATATATGTTCATACTAATAAACAAAACATGCACAAGACTGTCTTGACGCACATCCTTAAACCTTTTGCAGTATGAAGGCCGCACAGTTTTTTCTACGCTTGGCCCCTGCAAACTACCAGAAAACAAAACATGACTGCAGTTTTGTAATTTACCAGCCTCTTTCACAGCAGCATGCACCAAACTGTGCATATTTCCCCAAACAGCTGTCCACCACAAGTGTCCAAACCACTTTTTCTCCACATCAACAGACACATGAACGATGACACAAACTGCTCTTTGAGGAAGAGAAATATAAACAAAAATATCAAAAATACTTTATTCATCCTCCATTGATTTTATTTAGCTTTTTCGGGGAGACTGGAGCAAAAGCAACAAATCCATCAGGAACAATTCCTGCTAAATATACTGTCTGATGTAGTTAGAGTGAGCCTGACAGAGAGCAGAGGGTTTCAAGTGAAAAGAAGTGGTCATTTTTGACAGTTGTGAAAGACTTAGTATAAGACAGTAGGGTGGAGCTAAAGAGGCGGTAGAGGAAAGTGCATAGCATATAATAGAAACTACACCTAATTAAGTATGAAGAACTAATGTAGGTGAGGGAAGGCGTGGATGTGATTATAAATAAAGTAAAGACATTACTATAAGACACAAAGGAATTTGCAGGCAGTCACATTTCACTGCCCCGTCCATCGTACATTAATCTATATTCATTCAAAGAAAGGTTTCTGTCTAGCCAGCATGGCTAATTGCACATCAGTCACTGTCATAAATGTATCTCTTCTGACAGACTAAATTACCTCTGAATAGACTGATTCACTACACTCTATGTAGCCATGGAGGTTATTACTAAGGAACCCCGTTTAATACCATCTAATTTCAAAAGTCAGTTTCTAAAAGACGTCAAATAAAGATGTGAAAAGGACCTGTGAGATGAACAGGTTCTCCAGTCTGCATTTGAATTAAATGCACAGTGGAAATACACTTGTGCTGCAACAATGGGGGGACAAAGACTTGCGGAAACAATAAGCAACAATACAGCAAAACTGCTAATGACAGAAAACTTTGTACAATTTGAGGCAAATTTCTTTTAGTTGCTGTAAAAATAACTTAAAGCCAAGTTCACTCTGAGGCAAATAAGCTCCAAATCACTTTGTGTGAATGCCTAACAATTGTGTTTTATGAGGATTACTGACATGTCCAACCAAATATTTTAAATGAAGCTGGCTAGATATTTGGAAGTGCCTGGAGTGAAGTTTTTGAGCGAGCTGCAACCAGTAACATGACATTGTGCTACAGACATGGAGGAGGAATACAACAAAGAAACTTAAAAAAAGGCTCACCTTTTAAAACAGAAACAAAATATGGTTTGTTTGAACATACACTTGGCAATTTTTGTTAAACCTTGAAAAGAGTACTTCTTATTCTTTTAGATTTTCAGCCTGCAAAATCATAACAGAGTTGACAAAGAAAAGCAGAGAAACAACTAATGATGAATAGTCACCAGGAGCTACTTCCACCATATAGCATCAATAAAGATAAGGCAACCATTTGATTAAGATCAGTCAAAGTCTGGGTTAAAGTACAGCAAGAAACTTAGAAGGTGTCTTGCCCCTTGGATGCTGATAGATTTGTAAAAAGAACACAGCTGAACTTCAAAACTCCTCATCATAAGACAAGCAAATCCTTTTATGTGCACCTGGTTAAAAAAACCTGCATCTAAACTTAGTTTAAGTCACTATATCACAGGTTAAACACTTTAAAAATTGTGTGTTGTGGAATGTAAATGTGACCACAAGAAAGAGGGAAGAAAAGAGTAGCAAAAAGGGAAACAAAAACATGAAAAAATAAAAGCAAAGCTCTGTCATGATCTCTTATGTACAACTTTAGACCAAGTTTCAAGTTCACATATCTGCAGCTATGGTCGGAGTTGATGCTTTTTTGTTTAGAAGACGAGCTCCAAAATTCTTTTTTCCCAGATCTTTGTCAGCACTGTTTTGAAAAGAGCTTTGAAACTCCTAGGCTCCATGTTAACGCTGCTAAAATATCAGCCCTGCATGCCAAGTATACTGCATTAGCATGCCAGTGTGATTTACTAGTCTTAGGTCTTGTTCTTTTTTCTCTGCTGATCTACACAGGCTATTAAAGAGGAAACTATGGAGAAAGAGCTGCATTTTGTGCCAGGATTCCATTAGAGAAGTAACTGGATTCATTTTGTGGCGTGACTCATGGATTCAACCAGTTTGAATTTGCTACCACTGATCATAATTGGCAGCGTTGTCTGCAAGTGCAACAAGCGGAGCTATTTCTCTGAGACTGATTACTCTGGCCAGAAGAAGGTTTAATATACGAACAATAACATCAACAGTCATTCACAGATGAGAAGATGTTTAGCTCTGAGTTTTGTTATTCATATTGGTGGTGTTTTATTAAATCTCTTTTGTCCTTTCTGGATTACGTGGCTATAATAACAAATCCACACTTAAGTGGGCATTGGTGGCACCCATCAACACTGGATTACTACAGTTGATTGAAGACGCTGATAATTTATTTAACAGCTTCTCTTCTCTCTTCTCTAAGAAAAATGTTTTCTGCCAGATCATTTCCTAGCCCTGGCCCCCTGCTAAAACAAAGTTTAATGGAGCGTGGAGAAAGGCCTAGCTACCGCTAATGACTGATTAGCTTTCTTTCCAACTGCATCCCCGTTTCAGCCATGCACAACAACAAACAACCCATTAAGGAGGTTGAAAATCTCTAAAAAAGTGGTCAAATAAAGCGCTGATTGAATCCCGTCTGGACATCAATCGCACCTTCCCTGTGAGCATTTAAGAACCTGACAGTAATAACCTATCAGAAAAATTAGCTCAAGTGACCGAGAACAGAGTAATCTCTCACAGAAATCTTCCATCAGCCAAGTGCTTATGATCGGATAAGTACAAAAAGCATAAACAGTTATTGTAAATAAGACAGCCTTCTCTCTCTTCTGAAATCACTTCAACGTGGAACACATAGAGGAGCATTTGTTACTTTACTCATGTTTATAATGAACCAGTTGTTTACCTCAACACATGATACACATTGAAGATACTTGTTTCATATCAATGCCTCAATTATGTATAAAGTCTTAAAATTGAATATCTTCTCCCAGATGTAAAATGGTTTGACCCTGCCCATATCTATACCCACCACCCATGGAATGGTGTTGTGGATATCTTGTATTTTGATCTTGTTTTTTGTTCACCCATTCAGGATGTTGGACTTTTGTCTGTTCTTCAGCCTCCTGAAATCAACTGAGTTTGTAAATTGGATTCCTCTTTTAGTGCTTGTCAGTTTTTGTGGAAAACCCAAAATCTACCTGTTGCAGAAATGCAAGCTGAAATTATCTGAAAAGGACAGAAACCTACTTAAAAAAATTAGAAAATATAAATGTTTTTTGCTAAGAATGTACTTACTTTATAAAACTAAAAATATTTTTTTTACAAAACTCCAGAGAAACGCTGAAAAATGCATTAGATACTCCTGAACAATAAAAATTTGATTGGTCAAGATTAATCTATTCATCCTGTTGTATTCCCATATATGGAAGCTATAACAATAATTCAAAACATGTTTTCTTTCTTCATATCATCCAGTGAGTGGACAAGCATATATAAGCATGCCCTGAGGGAGAAAACAAAGGAAACAGACTGGATTCTTTGCTCTATTGTAAAACAGCTGCAACAACACTAACAACACCAACCAATATGCAAAGGCTGGAGGTCCAGACAACACAACCACCATGAAGCCAATCATGGTGGTTCTTGAACAAAAGCCTGTATTTCAGACAAGACGCACAAACCGAATTCTAAGCATCTTAATATAATGCAAGCAAAGTAAATAAACAGCCCTTTCTGAAACAAGCAATCAATACCAATGTTGAATAATGTAAAGAGCTGAAGTGCAATGGACAGGTTGATTAAAAAAAACGGCAAGATGTCACAGTGAAAGCAAGAGGAAGAATGGAAGGCTTACGCTGTGTTGCATTGTCCTCCAGACAACCCTCTGGGAGCAGCAGAGAAATGAAGAAGAAAGAGATTTAATTGGACATAGAAGAAATACAGAAACTGTGAGAGAAAAGAGTAAAAGGGGCTCTATTAGTTAGTGAAGCAAAAAGTTAAGTGATAAATGATTCTAGTGAAATATTCTATTTATCAGCCATTGAGAATTCGCATCTTGAACCATTTGATTCACAATTAATTGGAATGAAGCAGGGTTAAATCAGTTTTGAATTCGCTGCTATAAAATCTGATCAAAGCTTAAATCAAGACCCGCCCACAAAGCAAGGATGAAGGTTTAGTTTTAACTGGTGATCAGATTCAGTTCAATCAAATGAGTTTAGCAGAACATAAACTACTAAATATTTAGGAGTTAGCAACACAAGCTGAAAATGTAAACATTTTCCTTAACCTGGTCTTAACTTAAAGAAATGGTACATTTGTTGTTTTTTAAAGATTAATTTATTAATAAGAAGTTTCATTTATTTGCCAACATTTATTTAAATATTTACCACAATGATGACCCTGAATGATTAAATACTGGCCGGAGGTCTCAAAATGTGCTTTCAATGTAAAGATGATTGGATTTGATTGATCAAACTAAGAATTTCTATAAGATATGGTAGATTAAAGACATTTGTGAGCCACGTTTCATGCAATAACAGCAACACAGTTACATTTACAGACTACTCAAAAAGACTTTATTAATTTTTAACTCTGTTCCGGAATATGTTGCATTCTAATCCTGTCGAACAATGTATGCAGCATTAGATAATCAATAGTGCCTCCTCTTCATGAGGAAAATACTGCGTTTAATAAATGGATTTGCTTGTGAGATGGTGAAATAAATAAAAAAGAACTCTTTAAATGGATTGACAATAGGGCAATTTCATGGCATACAAAAGGCATGGCTAACTAAAATCCTTTGATGAATCTCTGCAGCTGTTCATTAAAATGTCTTTTTGTAGAATTTGAAAGAAATAAAGGTTAATCCATGTAATGTTTACATTGAACACAAGGTTTGATATAGATTTGTTGTTCTAATACGTTTTGAAACTGCTTATTGTCTTCTTTGCAAAGAACTTGGTTCAATTTTCAATTTCAAACACATGGCAATTATTAATGTGAACCCATTTTATAAAATGTGTTCCGGGCTTGTCCATTCTTGTACTCTGTTATTATCCATATTTTTCAATGGATGCATATCTTTCATAGTAATCACTACAGCTGCACATGAAGTGCAAAAATATCCTCTGTAGGGGTGATAGTCACATGTGTAACCAGTGTATTTTGTCCCTAACTGTATAATTTTTTATTCCCTAACGTATTGATTTTATGCCATGCCATGTTGGTTTTTATTTTTCATCATCTGAAGGTGATGTTCCATCTCCCTCCTTAATCTTCACAAATACTTTTTGCTTCTTGAACAAAAGCCTTTAGAGTGATGTCTGCTCCTATGTGGAGATACCAAAATAATCCTACTTTGCAGAAATCCATTCTAGATAGTCCTTCAGAGAATAAAGGCAGAGAACCTGCATGTGTCTTCCTAAGAGCGTGAAGAAACCCAACTGGGCTTTTTCTTGGATATTGAAGACATTTGAACTCTCATCCAAAGGTCACTTTAGTTCTAAAATACATGTTGGGGAATATCAGAGTTTAAGCACAATGAGTTTTTACAGTCTGAAACTGTAGCCAATGGGAGTGCTGAAAGACTCATTCTGCAGTCGTGAATGGCAATAAAACTGCCTCTGTACTAATCTTGCACAATAAAAAACACTTATTCAGATATGTTTAAGACATCTGGGTCTTTTTGATAGTGTGATGTACACTGAAGAGGTTTACATGAAACCCGCACACTTGGATCAGGGCCTTCTTTTCAACTCATATCACATGTTTGGACTTCCGTATGAGAGAGACCAAACAACAGCTCCACATGAGCATCACACAGCATATGGACCCTGTGACTGAAAGTCAGCCTTTAGGACAATTAGATGGTCTACTGGTGAGAATGAGTGTAACGATATTGTAACTGGTCAGGGGTTCAGACTGTAATCATTTATAAGGAGATACTGATCACATGTAGCTAAGAATCTGAGAAGCCTTTTGGATGAGAGGAGAAAAGGTTTTTAATATTCAAGAGAAAGTCCAGTTGCCTCCCCTCAACCTGGATGACTGAGACTCTGGTAGCTTTTCACACACCTTGTTTAATCACCTTGGGGGGAGGGTGTTTGAGTATGTTAAAGATCCTATATTGATTAATACCGTACATAAATTCTGGCTATGGTATATATATATATTTTTCCCCATAATGTATTAGCAACGGCTGCATGGTGGTGTGGTGGTTAGCACCATCCCCTCACAGCAGGAGGGTTCTGGGTTCGAGTCCCCGGGGGAACCAGGACCTTTCTGTTTGGAGTTTGCATGTTCTCCCTGTGTCTGCGTGGGTTCTCCGGATTCCTCTAACCATCTAAAAACCTATATGTTAGGTTGATTGTACATTGCAAATTGCCCTTAGGAGTGAGTGTGAGTGTGTGTGGTTCCTTGTGTGTCTCTGTATGGCCCTGCGATAAACTTGCGGACCGTCCAGGGTGTACCCTGCCTCTCGCCCATTGACTACTGGGTTAGGTTCCAGGGAATAAGCGGTTATGAAAATGGATGGATGGATGTATTAGCAACTGTGATGATTTTGAAAACATAACGAGGAATGCATGTTAAGCAGCATCTACATGCAGATTCCATTAAAATACTTGTTCTTTCAGCGTTCTTTGCAGGCAATGACTGAGAAATGGAAATATTTTTCTATGTGGGAAATCACTCAGCATCTGGAGGCTATATGGACTAAATGAGCATGCATCTATTTGTCTGGCCTTTGGACTAACACCCTGGTAGGTCGGTCCAAAGCACAGCATGCCTGCGCCAAGCCTGCCTCTTGTTTTTGATTAATCAAAAGCTCACTTCTGGTCTATTACAGCTTTTGAAATATAGATGGAATAAGGGTTTACTTTTCCATAGATTTTGGTTGGCTAGTCTGTCATTTCCCAGCAAAAAAGAGTAAAATATAGAGGGAAATTCAACACTGGAAAAGGAGTTTACATTGAATCTTCTCTTAAAAAATGTTTCTTTACCATTGTGGTTTGTTTGATTGATTTCTGTCATTATTTTTTTTTCTTTTCGTATCCATGTTGACAACATTAGTGATCTTGTCTTTGTCCATACCAGTCTATCAAGGCTTGTTCCAGCTGCCGTGGTTGGTCTCTGCTCGGGGGTGTAGGGCCTGTAGCGAGAACTGAACATATCAGAGATACCCCGTGCAGATCTGCCTATTCCTGATGGATTTGGTTGACCACAGCTTTGAAAAACCTGTAATAGGACAAAGGGGAACACTGTTACAACACAGAAGGATCAGTAGAGAAGAACACAAGTTGCCCAGAGTCTAAGATAAAATAATCTGGTTCTGCTTCACTAATTCAGCATTTTAGCAATAATCAAGTGTCAACACATTCTCACCAAATGGTAAAAGTAGTCAAGATGGTCAGTGACCTGCATTAGTATTCTTACAAATGCATAAACACTCATTCTTACCCCACTAAAGTTGCAGTATTGTGTTGAAAAAGAGCATTTTTGGGTTTTTTTATATAAAAGTTTAAAGTCTGAAACAAATTACACTTGTGGCCACCGTCAGGGTTTTAGGTCTCAAATTCCCTGGAAACAGAGCCAATCATATATCCTTTTTTACACATATATATAGTAATGTTTATGTACATGTATATATAACTTTAAATACATTGTTGTAGACGTGAGCTGAACTCATTTTGGCTATGATCCTTATGAAAGACTTTTTAAGCCTTGAGAGCTTAAAGCTCCTGGTTGAATAAAGGTTAAATAAATAAAAAAAACTGTATACACACATTGTTTTCATATGGCTCAGTCTCCCAGCCTTTTGGGGCCAACAAACACACCCCAAACACCAAAGCTGATTAGCATTCCTCTCTGACCTGTCTGCTTGCCCCTTATTCAGTATGTGATGGAGCACTGTAATGTGCTTCGTCGCTGCCATGACAACAGGGTATCGTTTCTCTAATATCTATCCTTTTCCTCACCATAATTACATTTTCAGCATCTTAAAAACCACACAAGGAAAGTGCTTTTAAGCTAATCAGTATAGAAGAAAGGCTACAAATCAATTCAGCCTGATATATTGCACAAACCTTGGGATAGAATGGCATTTGGTTAAAGCATGAATGCAAAGAAAATTGTAATTTCTGATCAATCTGTCCCATAAGCACAACCTCACAGGATTGAGGCATCAAAGGGCACAGAGAATGGGTTAAGTAGCACATTGAAGCCTCCTCGATACCGGAAAAGGATGAAACATGTAATTCACACTGGCCTCTGCGACACCTGCTTAAAAATAGGCAAGGATACACAAAATGATAAAAATAAAAACCTGGAGTAGGAAACCAGCCTTTGAAACAAGGCAATATGAAAAATATTCATTGTATTTTGAATATTCGAGAAATCATATTGCATAGCCCAATCCTAGCCAAACTTTTTGAGTTAGATTTCATCTTAAGATGTACTTTTGCACTATTAATCAAAATAAAACATGCATTACATTCACATCCCAGCCATAAGCCAAACCAGGAACTTTGTTACTATGACAGTAGTAACCACCACACACTCTGCAGCCCATTCAATCCTTTAAAAATTAAAATTTTAATTAAAGATTTGTTCACATATATATATATATATAGATGAATCAGAATCAATTCCAAGGATACAGTACCTTTGCAGACACTTGCATGCTGTTGTCCTGCATAGTCATGATAGCCTCAGAGATTTTGATGTCGATTAGCTGTATAACCATTTCGATGTTAAAGGGCCCCTCCAGTTTGTTTGCCACCAGCAACATGGCATCTGTCATAGCATAGAGGTAAAAAAGCAGGTAGGAAATGATTTGTGTTTCACTATGATATGCACACATCTAATTTGTTCACATGTCAATGATAATAAAACACCATACGTGTGAATACTCTGCGTCACCTTACATCATTTTTTAAGTAGAACATTTCAAAGGTTACCCTATTACCCTATATTCCCCATATGCCTTCACAAACATCAATTAAAAACAAATACTGAGCAGAAAGTGTGCACACTTTTTTTTTTTGCAAAAGTTTTTGCATTGAACCTGTTAATGCCTTAGGCGCAGGCAACCAAAAATAACATGTTGGTTCCAGATAGACAGGTAATTACAACAGTGATTCATTTGTTTTCTATATTCAAATTTGTAAGCGGAAAATGTGACATTAATGAATCAACATGCTATGCAGACACAACCTGATTGTCTAAATTATTCTAATCAAACATGATTTACATAAAGAACACAGATACACAAGATAAGTTCTTCCATCCCTTCAAAACAAAATTGGCTTTAAGATTATGAAATTTGACACAAAACAATCTCAGTAAAAATGTTCAAGATATTCTAGGTTTTCCAGTGAAATACAACGAAAACACTTCAACAAAAGACGTAAAAACATTCAAATAACTTGAAAAAACTTGACATCATACACATACAAATGCAAAGTCATTTCAGGGATAGTTTTAACAAGGCTGTAAATGTATGGCCGGTGCAGGAATTGGGACCCCTGATCCCAAATTAAAGTTAGCTGAAACTGATCCTTCACCATTTTATAAGACATGTTTGCATCTTTACAGTCTTACACAATATTGTCTTCTTCTTACTTTTGTCTTCTTCTAACTTTTAAAAAGAATAAAACTCAAGAACTGTGATCATCTGTGTTATGACAAACAGTTTCTCTGAGATATCTATGATGTTTTGGCTTTGGCCTTCATTCCAGTCACAAAACAACATATTGCAACATCTGTGTAATAGTTCACAGACCACATGTGCTTGGATATCAAATTTATATCTAGACAAATGCGTTCCATTGGAATATAACAACCATATAGAATGAAAAACTTTTCATAAACTTACTGGACACCTTGACTTTTCTCTCTACAGAATAGTAACCATGGGCCTTGACAAAGACACACTTTTTTCAAGGCGTGTTATTTTACCCCTGCTATAAAAAACAAAATCTGACAGCCTAGATTTTTCTTCTGTGATGATGTCCTTCCTTAGAGTCTGTCTATATAGTCAATAGAGTTTGCACTGACTGTCCTTGCTTTAATTTACTCTTTGTTATTATATATTCAGGAAGGTTTAGAGCTCTAAAATTACTTATAGAACTTTTACATGATGCTACCAATCAACATGAAATATTCCAGTAAATCTTGCTTCTTGAATACTTGCTAACTGTAAATACATACTGTTGATTTATGTCTTTGTCATAGCTGAAGTAAACATTTACTATAAGCTTAAATGATGTTAAGCAGCACTTTAGGAGCTTCACATACAATCTGAAAAAAAAACAGCTAAGGAATTACATATATAAAAATAACCACTCAACAAAAAATAAAATATTGCCAAATATCTTATCAAGAAATACAATTTCCACAGCATAGATTGCAAGAAAGAAACGTTACTAAATCCTTTTGCTTTGGTGATGCTGAAACAAAGTATGGATTTTGTCTTTTTTTGGTTGTCATGACTCCAAGGAAATGAAAACAAGGCTTTTTGAAAATGTTCTTAAGTGTAGAAGTAAAACTAAAATAAACTAAAGGTGTTATCTGGTGGTGAAACATGTTAATGAGAGTTTTGATCACTTGAGCACAGAAAGAACAAAATGTCCTCAGTTCAGAATGCATAAACAGGTAATTTGTCAGCATCTTTTGTTTCAGCATAATTTCTGAGAAACTTCTAATCACTTCAGATTAGATACCCCTGTGGCTCAGGTGCAGTTATTTTTGGGGCCAAAATATAACTTGTTTTTTCTCCAAGTGTCTCGATTACAGTTTCAGCAAACTAAAACTTTCTTACTGAAAAAAAACTGTGGTTATGAAAATGAAGGTTACAGCCTTTATTTACTGCAAAATTATGTTTTCTCTCTTACTTTAAACATGACTCTTTGCTTAAAGAATAGAAATAGGTGAAATGGTGTGATAAGGAATTAAAAGATTGCAGATAGGTCTAAACAGAATGTTCCCTGGGTTTTAACTTAGGAAGTTTAAATACTTGCATGGAACCTGTTAAAAAAAACTTTAATCTAAAAAAGAACAGATATGTTCTCACATCTATATTAAATTGAGACTCTTATTTTGGGAGACCACTCTGCAACTGACTTGTTCTAGGAGGCCCACCATGCAGAGGCTGTCCTTACCACAGTAACCAGGGTTTGACTCCAGCCCTTTGTTGAATACTATCCCTGCTCTTTTCTGATTCCCTGTCTCTGCACTCTTTCTAAAATAATAAAAATTAAATCCCCAAAAAGTAACTTTGAAACAGCTCGGACTGGCTTTTGCTGAATGTGTAAAGTTCTTGCCCTCAGGCCAGCTTTTCATAGTGGCTGTCATAAGACCAGGGAAACAAAGTTTCTTTCCTCTCTGCTCGATTGACAGGGAGGGATGTAAAGCTCAGCAGCTTGAGTAAAGTGTGAAAGTTTGAGGGGAGAACAGTACATAAGGAAAAGCACTTGCTGTAGTGAGGAGGGGTGAAAAGGGGAGAAGTTTAAACATGAATATTACTCCTTTAAGCATAAAAAAAGTTTTGAGTATTACTGCCTCAGTCTAACTCACTGGTAAAAAAGCTTCTCCAAAATGTAAGCCGATACACTCTGCAGATAAAACTCCTTGAAATGTAAGACGGTGTAAGATAATGTGTGTATGAATAGTATTCAAGCCAAAACAGATACTTTTGAATTTCATAAGGAGAGTCAGATGGATTTGGCAAAAATCTGGTGGTTAGATGTTTAGACTTTTGATAAGATTATGAACTGGAACTGGGTTTGGCCAGATTAAACAATCATTTTGCCTGAGAAAGAACTAGGGGTGAGCACATTAAATTTTCTTGTAATAAAATAGTATTACATGGTATTTATTCAGTAAGGTCAGTAAGTCATTAATGCACAAACGTCATGAGTCATTTCATGCGCACACAGGGCTTACAACGGTCAGAGGATGTTAATGCCACAACAATTTAAGAATTTCACTTCTTTAAATGATTTATTACATTTCATTCATGATTTTATTGTTAAAATTAGGATTCTAAAATGACTGGATAGACAGGCAACTGTGCACACACATTAAATAAAATGTGTTTTCACTTATAAATATCTGAAATACTTAAATTTAAGTACTAAAGGAAATGGTTTGAATAAAATAAAATAAAAAACTAATGTAAAACCCTGCTTGAACAATAATCGTGATGTTAAACTTCAAATGACCCTCCCCAAAACTGTGGAATTCCATCCTATACATACACTAAATATTTCATTACATTTTTTTTTGTCACACAAAGGTGTGCTCTGTTGTGTGTCTCTGGCTTGCAATGTAAAGTTTGCTGATGGAACAGAGCCACAGAGGGACTCATGATGCATGGCTCGATTTGCATCAGAGGCTAGCTTGAGGTCATTACAGGGGGGTGCAATATGAGTCCTGTGAGGTCCTCAGCTGCCTATGTTTATCAGAGTACAGTTCTAATACTCATGCAATAAAATCCACTGTGGGACTCAGTGAGGGGAAATGGGAAATTGGCAGCAGCTCTGCTATTCATTTCATAAAAGACTCAGAGACCTAAATGGTATCCTCAGTGGAGTTTTGACAACCTATTTTATGTATAACTTGATGAATACTAGATGGATTGTGAGAATGAAAAAGCCTTGTGACTTGCTGTGAGGGAGGCTTGTGACTACACACTTAATAACCTTTGTAAAAATGTCAAATGGATTTTATCAACAAAAAAGAAAAAAGTAAACAAGAAATGATCAACTGGTGATGGAACGCATGTTGAAGGATTGCTGAAAGAGTGCTCTATTCTGTACATTATTTCCATTTTGGGGTAGCTTGTCCGTTTGCTTGGATAAAGTACTGCTTTTCGGAAAAAAACAAACTTGGAAAAGCAAACAAGACTTGCAATTTACAGATACATTTATGGCGACAAACAGGCAAAAAAAGCACATTATCAGATTCATATAGTTGTAATCTACATGTGCGATTAGTTTTCAACAGTAAGATTAGGAACAATATCATCAGGATCTTTGCATCCTCCCATTATCTGTGCTATGAAGAAGAAGCTCAAATAAACCCGGAGGTACAACAAATCTCCCACTAGTGGATGTTCTCCTCCGCAGCAGCATTTCATCAGGTAAGTCTCGGCTCCCACCAGGGTGTGCGTCAAATATGCGGAAAGTCACCATTTCCGTTGCATCCCCCCTTACTAACAGCATTCACACCGGCTGCCTGACACAGTTAGCGTTGGGTTGAGCTTCAGCACAGTGCCTACTTTTCACACAGGAGGCAACCAACAACGTTATGCAGGCATCATTCATTTGCCATTTTATTGACCTTGTTTCAAAACTGTACCTTTGACCTAGTTTCACTGTCTTGACATGATGCCACGGACTACAGACATGAACTTTACCTGTGACAGTGGGGGTTTTTCTAACAATCTGACAGCTGAATGTAGCTTTTTTTCATCACTGATGTACGGCATAAGATTATAAAAGCAAGAACTGCTGTGTAGTATCACTGGAACAGACATAGTGGTAAATTACGTACATATCTGTGGCAAAGTATTTAGTTAATGAACATGCGACAAACAAAAATGTTCTTGATTTTTTAAAAGAATAAATACAACATAGAATAAAAACTGAGTTACCGTTGGAAATGTTTGAATAAAACATAATTACGCAACTGATAATTTCCTGATGAGAGAGCTGTTTGTTATTAGTAAATGCGCTGCTAAAAAAAACATAAAAAGGCCTCTTATGACATTCACACCTACAACAGTACTGTATCCAGACAACAGAAAAACCCTTCTGAGTAAACAATTCTGCAATTGTTGGTTGTGGGAATAGATTAATATTTGTCTGAAATTACAGATGGTAGGGTTTGAAGACTGAAGATCTTGATATTTGGTTGTCATGCAGTTCAAAATAGTATCACATAGACACTGATCCATTATCTGGTTTTTAGTAACTTTTATGGGTGAAATTAGGTAACTTACATACTAGATACAAAGTGTGCGCTCCCGATTTACCTTTTCAACCCTGGATTATTGGCTCTCTATGTTTTTATTATTTTTTTACTATGTGACCAATATCCTCTATTTCTAGGAATATATCAAGTATATTATGAAGTCAAGCCGTATTTGACTGTTAAAAATGAAGTATAAACTCAGAGACTGCAGTATTTGTTTGATGGTAAAAAAATATATAAAATAATCTTTAGAACAATGAGGTCACAGCAATGACAATATTTGTAGATGTGGAAGCGAAACTGAAGTTTGGGTTATTCTAATTCAGCAGAAAACAGATTTACAGCATCACTCAGCATTTCATAATGCTTACTTACATTGTTGTTTTTGTCTGACTGCATGCTTCAAACTTCACAAAAAGACAAAATAAAGTTTTTGCTTCGTGCCGCAGACTTACTATTATTTGAACGTTTTATATTCAGATTTAGCCTCTCCCTGTGGGGAGATGGTCCAATAAACTACCTGCAGAGCACCTCAGAGCAAAAAGAATTCATTCATCTGTGAATACGAAACAAATGTCTGGAAAAAATTAAAGGCCAATCCTACTCATGAGGAATATTTTTCATCTCTCTAATTAAGTTTAACAGGTGCTGTATCTCTGTGGGTCTCCCATGTCATTGATTGAACAAATTGACTCCTTTTACTTTTCATTACTTTCATTCTCATCACTGAACTGACAAGCCAATTTGGATGTGGTGAGTGGTGCAAGGAAGATCAATAAATATGACCACGGTAAGACCATCCTCTGCTGAACAATACTGTTCACCTACAGAATAATTTATAATTTAAGATCGTGTTATTTTTTTCCCATTGTGGAGACAAATTTTAGAATCCTGCTAAGCATACCAATAACAGATGTAGAGGTGGTGTCGTGGTTAGCACTGTTGCCTAAAGCATGAAGGTTCCCTTGTCAAAACACAGTAAGGACCTTTTTGTGTGGAGTTTAGGCATGTGCCGGCTCTAAGAAACTACAGTTTCCTTTAATCATCTGAGAATATTCACTTTAGCTTAATTGATTTCTCTCCTGCATGGACTAGCAATGTATCATGGAGTGCAGCTAAGTCTGTCTTTGCCTAATTTTTAACTGGACTGACTGAGGCACATTACTGGTTTTCATCATTTATGAAAAAATTGAATATCAGTGAAAACTCTACCCTAAGGGTAATTACGTAGAATCTACGTCTTCAGTTGTAACCGTAGGTAAAAATATCTCTTTAACTCCAGAACAACCTGCTCAACCATTTCGTTCAGGACATTTTTAACTGATTACACTCAGTCATAGAATAAACTAGAGGCAATGCACGTACCTAAAGTAGGTCTAGAATTAAGTTTAGCTATGTGATGTCTAATTAAGCACGAACTTTAAAAAAAAAAAGTTTTACACTTTTACCATTAAGGTCTGCAACAATTTGTGAAAAAATAAAACACAACATTGATTCTAGTTGTAATTGCACCAAAAAAAATTAATAAAGGAAACTATTTCCCTGTTCGTTTTAGAGATATATGTTATACATATAAATTGGAAAGGGTTAAGCTGACTAGCTGCCACTGGCTTCACTCAGGTGTCATTCAAGGAGAAAATAAAAGTGTTTCACATCAGAATGAGGCAGACTGGCTGTAGAGATTTAAATAAAAGGACAACACAGACGAAAAGTAGACTATGCATGAGTGTTCTTGAGTCATATTGAGGTCTAGTGTTAAGTTAGATGTTCAGATTTGTCTTGAGTGCTCTTTGGTCAGATGCATAAATTATATATACACACACGATATACTCTTATTCACAGTGATTGAGGGTGCTGTAAATAGCTGTTGATGTGTGCTGTGCACCATTGCAGTGAATAACCTCTTACAAGACTTTAACAGGAGAAGAAAAAAAAAAGTAAAGACCTTTATGAATTTCCTGGCATGAAATTTTTTCACGGGCTCCAAAGGGCTGTTTAATCAAACCGCAAACACACAATAATCCATCCTTACTTGTGTGTCTCCCTCCTGATCATCTCCACACAGACTGTTTACTGTACAAGCTGCGCATTCGTCCATTGAAGATAAAACAGAAGTTGTCAACCCTGGCCAAGCCTTGATGTGCTGTATGAGCTTGTGCATGTTTTGGCCACTGGTTTGTAGTCTTTTTTACATCTGTTGTGCATGTTCAGCTTACACAGATTTAAACTGAATTAGTTCAAATTCTTAGTCCATCATTTATCATCACTTATTTATGATATCTTCTGAATTGTCCTCCTTTTATGGTACAAAGTGTTGTGGATTGTTATGAAATGTTGGAAAAAGAATTGGCCATTGGGGAAAATGCAGTCGCATTTCTGCATTCGTCTGTTGACATATAACTCTAAATCAGACTGAGATACAAAATAAAACTTTGCAGGATAACGTTGTTTATTTGAATGAGTCTGAGAGAGCACCCTGAAGCTCCGGATGATTTCCAGACATTTTCACTGTGCCACTGCTTCTTTCAAATTGAAATTTCAAATCAAATATCTAAATGGTCACAAACTCTGAAGCATTATACTGTATCATACATTAACTGGGCTCACAAGCTTTGACGTCAGCTATGACATATTCAGATGCAGATGGTAAGCCTCACTAGCTCCTTTATAGATCTCCCCTGAGCTCAGTTCATCCGCTATACTGCCTACTTGGGTCGTGGGAGGGATGCAGCCTATCCCGGCTGTCGTTGGGCGATAGGGGGACACCCTTCACAGGTCGCCAGTCCATCACAGAGCTACGCTGTGACGAACACTCTCACACACATACACACTCAAACACACAGATACAGACACAAACACACACGAGGACACAAACACACATACACACACACACCTGTAAATTATCATCCCAACATGCAGGTTTTTGGACTGTAAGAGGAAGCTGAACTACCTGGAGAGAACCCATGCATACATGGGAAAAACATGCAAACGTCTCAAGGTCTCAAGTCAAAAACCGGGACCCTTTGGCTGTGAGGTGGCGGTGCCAATTACCACACCTCTTGTGAGTTTTGTTATCTGCTATGGGTCTACATTTTTGTTTGTATTTCCCTGAGTAACTGGCGCCTCCTGGTAGTTAAAGTGTTGTCACCTACTTGGCTGAGCTTCTAAATGGGCTGCAGGAAGACTGCTGGGCTCTGATTGGCAGGACGTGACATGGAAGCGACTCCTTCACGAGAATCCCACATATTTGAAAAACGCAGCAACACCAAATGTCCGATTTCATTTTTTCTTCCATCATCAACGTTGTTAATGCTTAATACATTAACCAACACAGAGGTCCAACCGGGGCCGGATATCAGCCACACATCATGGCCACGATATCCTTTACTGTTGCTTGGAGCTTGTGGAGCAAGTAATGTTAAAGGGCCTAGAGGGCCATGTGTCTGATAAGACCTCATTTTGTAATGGAAAACAGCCTGAATTGAAGATAGTAGAGACGTACTGGGCTGAGTAGGTACTAATGGAAAAGTCCCATTAGCAATCCAAGTTCTTTTTATATCACTTTTTGTCTGTGGAGGAGTGATGCTGCATAGTCCTGCATGTCTATATCTGTGTTCTATGTTTCACATGTATTAGTTCCATGAATGGAAACAACACTTGTCTGGTGCTCAAAGGCTCTTCTGCCAGAGCGCAGAACCAAAACTCATAAATTTGGTGGAGACTGTGTCTACTTTGTAGGTCGCTTTGGATAAAAGCATCCGCTAAATGCATAAACATATTTTGCCGTCATCATCATGGTAATTTAGCTGTTGTACAAACAATGTCATGATATGCAAATGAAAAATTAGGGCTCTGCATGAATCCACTCATGACAAAAAATTTGAGCAGAATTATGATTAGTACAATTGTACCAACTTTTTTCCTTTGGCTGGTATCTTTTAGAGGCATCCACACACAGCTTAATATACAGTATGTGATGAAAGGAATACGTTTGTCTTTTATGAAGTTATGAACGTACTTCAAGTCTTAACACCCTTGTCTTTAAGATCAAAAGACAAAACACAGTCTTTTCCCTCATGTTTTTCTTGGAGGATTTTTATGTTCAATACTTTGGATAAAAAAAAAGCTGTTCTTTTTTTTTAGAGGCAACTTTGAAATCAATCATATCTATTCTTCTGAATTTAGCACCTGACTCCTGTATAAATTTCAGCGATCGTTTGTTATCGGGTTGACAGTGCAGCCGGTGCCATTACAGCGCTGATAAAAATCAACTGAGGAATACTTCTGCTACAGTGAAAATGATGAACACAATACACCCCGTTCGCATAAACACAAATCTTCCCAATGACTGAATTACAGTGATGAATATAAAAAGGAGTGTAAGATTGTTTGACACTTTTTGCCAGTGTATAAAAACATAGAAACAACGTTAATTTGATCAATAGAAGCAGATGACACCCTTGTCAAACTGTCAGAGTTGAATACTCTATAGCCAACTTTGGTGTTTCCTCACATGCTAGAAGTCAGCAGTGATTAAGTGTTATAAATTTGGCACATAGATCAGATTTTCAGTACATTAATTAGATCTGTTTGTCTAATGAAGCAAAGACATACAGTACAATTTGCAGTTACTTCAACACCATTAAAATTCAATACAGCACTTTAAAAATGTTCCTAGTGTCTCACTACGGATCATGTTAAAACTACATTTTTCTATGAAAATGATTACAGTTACATTAACGTGTATCCTCCTTGAGTTTAAAAGATACAACCATGCATAAAATGTTATTTTTTCCACTGAACAGAACTGTTACCATGACACTAAAGATAATTTTTTAATGTGAGTTTTATATTTCAAGAGGTGAAAGACAAAAAAAAAGGAATCACAAGATCTAAAATATCTAAAACCTTTAAATTATGCATCAAAAAGTCCCCCACAGTTAAACTGTTTACAGGCAACAGATGTGCCTTAAACGATTATGAAAAAAAAAATTCAACTTTCAATGCATTTTAGAAAAAGACATTTCAAATGAATTAAGTTGCAAATATGCCTCATCCCTTTTCTAAATACAGATATAAATCACTGGTGTTTGACCAAATTGAAATAGATTTAACTGATCCAGTATCTTCTGTGAGAAACAAACATTCTTCAGTTGCTGTCTGCTAATGAAGGCCTACTGCTGAAAGGCATTCATGCTGCTATCCATGCTATCTTCCTTTGTAATTGTTTGGCAGACCATTGATCTATAAGTTGCACAACAAGCTATGTCGGATAACCACATGTGGAATATATAGTATTATTTACCATAAATTAACACTGACATTGACACTAACTATGAGAAATAAAAAGAAAAAACTTCAACTTGGTTTCATGTCAGTCAGACATCACTGTCACTGCACATGTTCAGGAACGCCATTCCTTGCCTATCCTGTTGCTATTTTGACAAAACTAAATAAAAAATACCCTTTAATGTGTTTTTTGCTGCTCCTGTCACACTTTTCTTCTTTTGTGCTGTCTATCACAGCATAAAAGTGGCTGTCAGCTGAATTCATAGGTGAATGGGGTGCCTGTAAACATACAGCCCTTATCTAATTACCTTATCAAGCCCGGCTGTTTTAAAGGGTGCAATACTAAATTGGGGGATTACTCTTGTAGAATAAACAAAGAACATGGAAGACTGCAAATGATTACTAAACACCCCATATACCCTATGAGTGCCCTACAGAGACTAACAGGGATAAAGCGATGGATTAACTTTTGTCCCAACAGACCACAGAGTGTGCTGACCTTTCTTTGAAGGGCTCAGTTAATGGAAACATACAGGCATGCAATAAGGGATTATAAACACATTATGTCTCTGCAATGGTAATGGACATTACAGCTACATTTTTCTGTTAAGGTGCAAAACGGCATGCTTTTATCTCCTATAGCAGGTATATATAAATAAATTGTAAAATCAGCTTTTTTCTGTTGGTTGGTGAGCGGTACTGTTCAGAAAAAGTATAATAATAGATCACAGTTAATCATATTCCAAGTTTTCATCTGACTGATTTGTCTTTTTATATTCTTAATTGCTATTTAATATTAGAAGTCAAGTAATAGTTTAAAAATATGCGCATAGACCATGAACAAAGATTTGTTGCAAAGAAGAAGAAGATTTATATATAAACTAAAAATGTTTTATATCAAAGTGCAATGCTAAGATGTAATGTTAAAGCTCCAGTTTTAGCAGTAATTCCATCTTTGGTGGTGGGTTGAGTCTTACAAATGGTGTCCTGCAAGTTATTGGGCTCTTTCTTCTTTTGCATTTGGAGTTCAAACTAATATGAGTCCCAGTTGTGTTATGGTTTTTGGCTTTATAATAGAATTCATAGAGTGCTTCAAAATAAACAGAAATTTTCTCCTCCTTGAGAGCCATTTAACCATAGAAGAAATAGGGTTCCAGCAAAAAAACAAGATTGTTTTGAAAGGGTGGAAAACATAGATTAAATAGAGAAGAAAATATAATCTAGTTTATTCTGAATTCTGAATTCTCAATGAATAAAGATACGTAATTATGACTGTGAAAGTGATCACCGACTGCTCAAATAATTGTTTTAGGCCATTATTTCATATTATAACAGGCCTACCCAATGACCCTTCTATTAAAAATTGAACTCACTGTTCTTAGCATGATAAAAAAAAATACATTCTTTTCTTCTGTCAGTTTCTTTTAAAAAGTTTGAGACACATTGACACTAACAAACTCCCAAACCTCAATCAACCTCCACCACGCTTGAAGAGTCCAGTCTCACTTGGCCAAAACAATTAGCTAAAAGGAATCCGTCGTTTTCTGGAAAAATACATTCTAGTGTACAGCCGCAAGTGTGGAATAAATTGGAGAGATCTTGGGAACAAAAAACATTTCTACTTCCAGCTGCAGTGTAGTGGAAGCCCTAACAAAGAATCCTTGATAGGAGTGATTATCTTTTGGTTTGACCAACTTTCTGAGATATAGCTGTTCAGAACAGTGAAACTCCATGTTTGGCCAAAGCATAAGAGGGTGTCTTGCCAGAGGAAGATGACATCTATAAGGCAAGATGTTCAGTTAGAATAATGCAAACACAGTTTTGGGCACCGTAAATCTTTCACTCACATAAAGCACAGACACAGAGTTAATCTTTATAATCTGACTGGTGTCACCTCTTTGGTGGTGAAAAAATATTCACACCAAGTTGGGGATTTTTTGGGAGGTTGAGTTACATGAGAACATTATCTGTGCATTAAAAAAAAAGAACAAATAAAATCAATGAGGGTCACTTACACTGTGGTGTCAGAAACCTCACAAAAGAACAGCTGAAGTCCAAATCCTAACCAGGAGAAATCGTGAGCTCATAGTCCCAGCACAATGCATTCTGTTGTGGGATATACCACAGCGGTTTTGGGAAGTCACAAAGCCTAAATAATTGATCATGCTTTTAATTTAAAATGTCATTTTAATATTTACAGGATTAGTAGAAGAGTATAGTTCTGCTAACAGTATCTAAGTTCAGTACTGTAAAGGAATATCTTTACCATATTTATATAATGACCATAAAAAAAAATCTTCCAGTTACTGAACTGAAAGTAACTGTAAATATTTTGTTCTTTTTTTAAATTTTTTTACTACAAATAAAAATTAGGTCAATTTAGAAGCATTTGCATGCTAAATTAAAAACACCCTAAACGTTTAAGCTGGGAACATTTTGAGTTAAATGCTTTTTTAAAAAAAAAGCATTCATTTAACATAAAAATAGAAAATAACATCTCTAAAAGTAAAATCTGGACCATGAGCATTTACAAATCCCACATTAGTAAAAAGGGTTTGTATTACAGTCAGTTAATATTCACTATTAATTTGCGGATCTGAAATTAAGATTTTAAAATGGTGTCAATTGCCTGTCAAAAGAGGTGTGATCATAGTGTAAGCCTAAAAACTAAAGCAGTGTTTGAATAACACCATGCGTCCTCTCTCTGCCTCTCTAAGGACATTTTAACAAGGTACTGACAAGAAAGATGATAATGATGTGTCTGCCATGAAGGTAAATATATCATGATGGCAGGTGACTGATGGCCTGGTATCCTTCAATGGCCAAACCATGAATTTTTCCTCTGAATATTTTAACAATAACGCACACATGTACATAGTAAAAGTCAGGGTGGGTAGAGTAAGTCAGCCCCAGTTCGAGCAGGTGAATTACGACCCGCCTGGAGATTATCGTCATTGTTCAAAGACAGCCTGCCTTTTTCCAGCACAGAAGCCATTACAGTAACCTTTACACACGAAACCATGGCCCTGTGACTGTAACTTTAAAGGTATGGTACGAATGCTGTAATCGCTCGTCCTCACGAGTGTACCGTAACTGTATGTAGGCTAAATCATAGGTCATAATCTTACATTGGTATGCATGTTTCATGATTAAACAGCAGTGGAAACACTTGTTTCTCTTCAAAGAAATGCTCGGTCCACAATGTGATATAAAAACATCCATACTTTTTAATATTTTGATGATGTGTTGTTGACGGATCTTTTTTTGGAATACCAGGCATGTATTTTGTTAATGTAACATTACAACCAGGGCTGTTTATTTTTTAAACAGCCCTTTTAATGAAAGTGTTGCAAGACTTGCTGACTTAGCCTATCTTTAATTTCTTTCTCTGGATTAGAGACAAACAATAAAACCCTTCTCCTTCAGTCACACCAATCATGTGTAGGGACTGTAACATTTAAGCGGAAGTCAGTCTCTAATACGTAATGGCTCCAGAGATGACCATGACAGACTGTGTGCAGGCTCGATCTATACATTTGTAAAATGCAAAGATGCGCTTCAGTTGTGAGAACTGACCTGTGAAACGTTTAGAAGTTGTCTCTGAAAGGGAAATCAATACTTTTTGTGAGCTGCATGGCAAGCACGACAAAATTCTTTAGAGAACAGATAATGAATACAAATTGTGAGGCCACATTGAAAATGAGCCTTTAATAGCAAAAATAAGCATCCCTTGGGTTATACATATTTATTCATTATAGCCTCAATGACACTCTTTTTTTTTTCTAAAGGGTAACTGGATGTCTGCACAAAAAAAAACATTCAGAATTAGAAATCTCCATATTTAAAGAGCCTCAAAGACATTTTGGTTCAACCGAGCTCATCATTCTATTGGAACAACAGCAACCCTTTCCATTGCTGTCATTCACATCATCCCTTTGCGGCAGTAGATTTGCCTCTTTGCAACCAAACAAGACACTAACTTTTTAACACATGTCATAAAGCTGCAAGACATCTCATTCAGTGCACAAGGGCCCGTGTTGATCTGAGACTTGAGACGTGCCATCGGAGAAAACAAACGGTACATCATCTGGCGGTTCCTCCGATGACAGGCCTGTCACCAACAGCCAGGAGTTTATGTGTAGTTCACTTGACACATAGTCTTCAGGGAAGTGTCTTAAAAAACCTTGCCCCACTTGAAAATAATCTTTTAGTGTGGGTGGTAGGATGAGATTGGGGTACATAACAAATTAAGCACTGGCCTACAAAAGATCCAGAGGGAGCACTCTATGTGCATCGTTGGTATCCTTTTAACAGGAAGGCTTACAGTGGCCAGCTACTTACAACCTTACTGAAGTGCTATATTACTCACCAAGCTCAGCTGGAAACACTATAGAATATGTGTTTGCCTTGGATCTGCTCTCCTTTATCAATCCCAAACAGCAGGGACCAGAGCTTTAAGCACTATGCCAAGGTTCCAGCAATAGCTAACAACATTTCAGACAGGAAAAGGGGGGAAATGGTTGCACAAATAAGATTTCAGTTTTGTCTCTGCAAATCCTTTCAAGCTGAATCTTACACAGCACATCCTACTGAATTCCCACCGAGACCATTCAAAGACGCAGCCTTGGAAAAAAAAATCACATGCAGACTTTGAAATACAAGCTCAAGTTTCAAACAGAAAGACACGGAAAACAACTGAGAAAATAAGAAAAAAGGTACAAGGGCACTCATTTTGAATCTTACCAATGAACAGGTTCCATTCAGCATCAAGATCTGCCTGGTTTGCTAAACAGCCCCTCATTACATTGTGGCAGTAGTTGTGGCAGGGTTTCAGCCCGGGCATGCCGCGGCAGTACGGACAGTACAGCATCTTGGTCAACGCTCTGACGCATCCCGGAACTACATTCACCTATAAAGCAAAGAGATGATCTTGAGTTTTGACAGGCCTTAACAAATCAGGTTAACTGTTTCAGGACATGCTGTTGTACAAATGAAAAGGAGACACAAGTGATGACACAGCATCAAAGAAGAAGAAAAAAAAGATACTTGAAACCTCCAGAGGAAGAGCAGTCAGACACATCTCAACTTTTTACAGAGATCCACTCTGTATCACAAGATTTTCTAAAGTTTGAAATGTGACAAACCACAAGATAAACTGTGTGACAATACAATGTTTACAACTCTGTCCATCACAATTCCTTGTGAGATCCGTGCCTTTTGTTGTTGGGTCGTGTCATTGTATCAGCTTGAGTGAAAGTGACAGGATTCTCACATCTGCTTTCCTTTAGAGGTGGAGATGCAGAACGGAGAGTACATCAGATAATTGGCCTGTCAGCCTCTGTATTCATGCTTGACTTTAGATTTTGTCCAGCGCACACTCCCAAGAGTGTTGGTGTATGTGTGAAGGGAGACTTGTCTTTGAAACGGGGTTCCACAGTCTCAAATACGCAAAGGGATTCATGTTGTGCATATGATCCAATAAAAAAAAATAAAAAAAACACAATTGGAAAACCGTATTCATCTAACAGAGACAGCTGTAGTTAGATATAATTACAATTTACAGACTACCAAGAAACTAAAGAAATAACTTAATGATGTAAATGTCATTATTACATGATATACGGTACTTCAAAAGCATTTTAGCTAATCAGATTTAATTTATTTGTCTTAACATTCACACAAGATGCACCTTTGTCAATATATTGGGAAACAAAAAAAAAAACGAATAACACACAGGCTGCACTAAAGCACAGTGATTTAAATACAGTACAGATAAGGATAAGAAGAAGCAGAACTTAATGGGATCTGGAAAAAAATAAAAACGTACATTTGTGTACCTTTGTAGTTCCATGGAAATATCAAAAGGCTCAGGGGCGACACTACATTCAGTCAGACGATTTTTAGCATTTACATTCCTCTTTGATTTTGTTGATGCAATGACCTGATCGCTTGTGCTGCGTGCTTATGTGAGAGAGAGAAAAGATGAGCAGTACGAGTTGGGATAAGGCGAAGGCAGAGAGACAGGAGGAGGAGGTAGAGATGTGTCCTATTAGTGTGTTAACTTCCACTGCTGTTTGGCACCAAGCGGCAAGGATCAAATGAACCATCTTTGACATTTGCAATCTGCCACCAGCATCATGTGGCGTCTTGTAACAAGGCCATTCAACTAGGTTGGTTGCTGTCAATGGAATTGCTGCATGTAATCTACCATGTTCTTGTAAATGGTTTATTATTTTATCTCTCTGGGATTGTAGTCAACATATGTGATTTTCTTCCATTTGACTGAATACATTTCATAGCTAACATGATTAGAACACAGTCATGAGTAGGACTTGGCTATGCCTATGATATTAATTAATCCCAACAACAATCGGAGGTACTTCAGTACAGAAGTAATTCAATAGACACATTATTAAAAAGGGTATCTTTTCATGTGCGATTTGTGTCCCCAAAGTTAGTTAAAACTGTTGGGAAATAAGCATACAGAATAAAATGATTACATAATTTTCTTATATTCCAACTTACATATTGCTTATGATTGCGAAGTGGGTTGCTGATGTTGGTGAAGATAAAAGTAAAACGATGCATCCCAGTATGTATGAAACTCCTAGCAGTCATTACCTGGAGACATACTAAATTAGAATCTCAAATCCCAAAGGACCAACCTCACAAATCACATAAACAAAAACATTTGCCTTCAAAAATCCCAATGGGTAAGAACTGTTTTAGTACCTGAAGGATCCACACTGCATTGAATGGATTGTTTTTAAGGTGCCTTTCTTTGGAGTGGGCTTGTATGAATAACTTATGACTAGTCATTGTTTTACCTACAAGAGAAACAGTCAAAGCACTCTGAATTTAGAAAATCAGATGGTTTGTTTGCTGGTGAGCACAAGCTACTGAAAATAGGCCCACCAGAGAAGGGAATGTTCCACCATCTAAAACATTTGAAAGGTAAAAAAAAAAAAAAAATCACAATGCAATCACCAAACACTGTAATTATTTCTTCCACCATCTCACTTCTGCACAAGGCTTTTCCATAGATTTGCTTTGAATACTGCAAAACTGATGGTTTTAAAAAAAAAATTCTTATCACAGATATAGCTCAGCTGAACTGATTTTGAAAACTAAGAGCAAGCTGACTGCTCTAAACTGCAGGCAAGATACTGACACCGTTCATAAATAAAAATAAAAAAAGCCCAATTTAATCCTTCACTGTCATACCACATTGGCTGTAATTAGCTTTGTAAATTTTCTGATTAGTAGGCTGGTAGTAGAGACAAACAAGGCGCAAAGGAGCAAACAGAAAAAAAAGACAGGTTGGTAGAAAAAAGCCAAAGTCAGAGCCAGAATTGCACAAAAACAAACAGACAAATCGGAGAGACAGAAACAGATGAAACAGAAGGACAGAAACTGGACAAGACGCTAGAAGACAAACAGAAGGAAGAGCCAGGCGCTGTCACCACGTTTTGGAGAGTGAAACAGAACTAACAACATGCCAAGCACTATTTGTCATGGAGAGAGCAAGCTTTCATTTCTCTGAAATGTCTCCTGCAAATATGCACTTTTAGGATTTTTCATGATCTACATAAATTTCTATTCTGGGATAATATTCACATGCACAACCTGCAAAGCAGCCAACAGAACCACTTAATTCACCTTTGATGTCAGTCTGTGCCACTCAATTATACTTCAGTCTTTAAAAACCAAATTGAAATCACAAATAAATCAACAAAGTCTGAATGTGACGTGCATTTCGCCAAACTGTAATAAAGTAAGACAGGGAGTAGACAGTTTTAAGATTACACTTCCACTCCCACCGCTTTCCTTATGCATCTCCAGCAATCTCTCTACCCCTGTACCACATCAATGACTCAAGTCTTATGGATTAAATATAACATTTTCCCATAAAGGTACTTGAATAATTTGATTTCACCGGCTAATTTGCATAGAAATATATTTTCTTCAGCATCAGAAGAAAGAGAAGGAGGCCTCTTTCTATTAGTTTTTTTTTCTGTTAGCTCAGCTTGTGCAAGGACATTCAATTCTGTCTGAGTCAACATCAAGGAACAAAAACAAAAACAAAGAGGGACCTAACATGATAACTCTGGGATATTCTCACCTAGCAAAAACACTGGTAGGATGTTAGAAGTGATAATAACATTACAGAGGAGCGTAATGAAAATACGTTGTGCAGTTTATGGAGTTAGAATTTATAACAATAGGAGTTATCGTGTCGTACAACCACATACATACCAATTATGTAATTCAATGCATAGTTAATTGTGTGTTTTTTATGACTAATACAATAACGGGAGGCATTAATTCTTTGGAATATTAAATAAGGAGAACATTTTTTTACATTACTCTTCTCTTTTCAATTACAATTGGCCTACTTTCTCGGCAAGCAATTTAGGAAAAACTCTGGAATCATTTTCTTAAATAAAGAGAAGTATCAAACGTGGTCTTTATATTCCATGTGGCCTTTTACTGGCAGCCAGAGAAATATATTTCATACTACAAATTGATGAAGTGTTTCAATCTGCCCTTAAGCTTGGTGAGATTTTAAAAAATTTGCATTAAAATAGAGCTGCTAACACAATTATCTCAGAGGGATTTTTTCCTACTATGGAGTTACTGTGCCGGGTAGTCGCTGGTTCCCCGGGATGAAGGGTAATCTGATAATCTTGTTAGCACTTATTTACAGTTGAGTGGTAAAATATCTCACAGCAAGCTGAAGGGAGAACTCATGAGCGGGATGCCTTAGATCCAGAGTAAGATTAAAAAGCTAATCTACTCATCTGATGTTTGAGTGCTATGATAATGCTGCATGCTGAATTTGGTTGTGCACAAATGGACGCATGAGTTTTGCATCAGCGGAGAAGGTATTCAAGTTTTCAATGAGGTAACAGCAACACTTTCGAATAAGTGTGCAGAAATATGACGATTTTGGAAGCATTAAAGTTATATGCGCATGGTATTTTCCCAATTTTCCCAATTTACAATTTCTCTAGAGACTTTATAAAATTCAAATGTCTTTTTCCCCTTTTTTAAAAAAATTGTTGCATTAATCTGTTTGGCCACATTTTGCAACTTCAAAAAAGAAAAAAAAACTTTATTTGCAAACTGAAAATGCCAAAATCAGAAACTCATCGCTTTCTCCTGAAATTAAGATCAGGATTCAGGCATATCAAATTTAACCAAACAATTACTGTTAAAAAGTCATGTTTCATTGTTAGAATGAGGGATAATTCCAGAAAACACTGTTGGAAGACATTACCATGTCTTTCTGACAAGGTGTTGTCATGCGCATATGGTATGAACTCCCTTTAGGGGTAATAGAGTGGGAAGAGCACAGACGATGGAAATTGCTTTGTGCCACCAAGTAATGAAGTTGTGAGAAATGACAATGACTTTGCAAGCTACCAAGGCCAATCAAGGGGAACGCTGGTGGGACAGAGAATCTGTAGCTAAAAAAAATGTTTCAATAGTTCTGTCATAATTATTGTGACAGGTTGCGTTGCTTTGCAGTGATTGGACAAGGATGTAAGACCGCATTGCTTCCCCAATGTCCCCACTCAATTCCACAGCCATTAGTGCCAATGGCAATATGACTGATCTATCACTGTGCAAATCAGACTACCATCTGCTACCAAGAGAAACATGTGCCTGATTTTACAAATCACTCTGTAAAACTTCACGTATGGTCTAATTTCTTCAAAAGCAAATGGCTACGAAAAGATAATACATCAATATAGTTGTCAGTTTCTTAACCTACATTATTATTTATCAGAAATAAATGATTAGAAATCCTTGGCCAGAATGGAGTCTGAAGATATGCTTCATGACAAGCAGATTTTTTTTGGGAAACTGTTAAAATGCACTTTCTTTTTCATAGTAGAAACCATTTTTAACAGCTCTATTGTCCCACACAAATACAAAATGCTAATATATGCCTTTGTAATGATGCTCAGTAAAAGACAGCTTCAAACTTTCCAAAGCAAATGAAGTAATCCATGAATACACGAACTGTCTATTTAGCCTTAATCTGTATCTTTTAATGTGTAATTATTAAATTACAGCCATATTAAAAAAATACAATTTACAATGCTAAAATATAGTCTCAATAGAAAAGATCTCATTAAGAAAGCAACAAAAAGAGGAGTGTGTGGGAATATGTGAACAAGTTCAGTGATGGGTGACTTGGCTTCTTTTAAGAAACCTATATTGTTTACTTGGCCATGAAGGGGACTTAACCTTACTCAGATGTTTTAGCTTTCCAAATAAAGCTATGTCTTAATGAGAAGGTTGCCAGAGCATAAAATGGTCAAATGGGTCGCCGCGGAATGAGGTAACAGATGCCCTACTTTGTCTACAGCAATAAAAGGCAGACCACGTGAGTGAAGCTGTTGGTTTGTCTGTCTGCTGGCATGATTGGGTAAAAACTGCAAGACCTAACTTGGTGAAAGCGAGCTGTCGGTTGTATATGTGGATGCGAGCATTATATCTATGTAAGCACCTCAGCATGATCAATATGTTCTAACTGTTTGTATTAATTAACATTGTTCCAATAAAAAAGAAAAAGAAGAAAAGTAAGATAATATTCTACATTAGTGCAGATGTGAATACTTTCAGTCAATATATTAAAAAATAACCCGACCTCGGTGCACAATGCTCTCCCAGAGGGCTCCTAATGCAACCCAGACATTCCAACTAAGATAAGATCTACAGAAAGAAAGAGTATGTGAGACAAACAAATGGATAAATGTGGGAAAGATATCACACAGTCTCAGCCTAGAAACCATTTACGCACTGAAGTTGTCACTGATGATAAAACAATCTGTACCACTTTGTACTTTTCGCTAATCATGCCCCATCTCTCTGCTTTTCTGTGAACTTTGGTCTCCCTCTACTCAGCATTTTAGATGTAAGATGGAGCCAAGACAATTCCAAAGAGACTGCACTAAAATCAGTTGCTGTCAAATCAATGAATGTCTAAGAGTGACAGATTAATCCACATGTGAGCAGCTGTGCCTAGCTGAGACAACACAGTGGTACTTGGTGGGCCCCAGCAATCCCCATGAGTCATTTCAAGTGTCTGAATTGTGGAGGCAGTGGGATCGCCAGTTGATTTACCCTGACGTGCACCATGTTATGTGGCATATCTGGACCAGGAGTTGGGACTGTTTCTGTAATTTACCAAGACAAGTGCAAACATGTTAAAAGCCAAGCGCACACAGTAAGACAACGAGGCACAGTGCACCACAGGCCAATCTTCATCTCTGGTGGGTACAAGACTTTCATACACTACACTGATATCCATCTGCTCCGGTGACTCCTGAATTAAACCGGAGCCCCCCCACCGCCCTTTGTCTATCTACCTCTAAAGGTCTGCAGCCTGGCCTGAATGTCAGCGGCAAACACATCTTTGGTTGCTGCCAAGAAATCTCAGGACAAATGTCACAACACAGGTGCTGACAGCCTTCTCTAAGTGCTTGTTAAATAAAGACGTGGTGCCATACAGCTTAAATCAAAGTGCAAAAAAAGCCATAAGAGTGAAGTAGGCAGTTACAGTCGGATGATGTGACACATTTCCTTCTAAGTTTGATAGAACTTAATGGATATTTTTCCCCAATGTCTGAAAAATGTAATCTTTTTTTGTTGTTCAACAAGCTCCCCCACTATCATAGTCTAAATCTTTTGGAAGTTTTCAGTATGAAACTGAAAACAACATATACGCTACAAAGGGGCGTCCATATCTATATTATCCTTTCGTGGCATTTTCTTGTTCTCCACACATCACGCCGTCTTTCATTTTTTCCAGCATTCTGCAGTTCACTACAGATCAAAATCTTTTTAATTAAAAGGGACATCTTTGGTGCAGCACATTTCCCAGTGACGTGCCAACCTTTTTGAGCCAGTTGCCATCTGCCGTCACAGCACTGTGGCTGAGGCCTTATCCCCTGCAAGCTGTCTGAGCTGTGAGCCAGTGAGAGGCTAGGAAACACTCAGTTAGAAAGAGGAGGGAGGGGGCCAGAGAGAGAAGTTTGCCCGGTGCATCTGTATCAGTGGGACTTAGCTAACAAACACGGATGGAGCAAGTTGTCTAACTGAAGAAGTAACTTAAACTTCAACAGAGCTCTACAGAGCTGTGGAAAAATATTTTTTCAAATATTCAAATACTGAAACTCATCTTTGTGAAAATCTAGATCAGAGGCCACATTGATATTGCTACACATTTCTGTGGCACCACATTAAACTATTTTGTATTAGAAGCTACGCTCGAAGCGACACCAATATCAAGATAAATGTAGCGGTACAGGCTAAGAGAGAGGTAAAACTACTGTCGCTAGTTTTAATTAGACCTAGCTTTATATCCAGATAAGAAACATCAGTCACTGAAATTCATGCTTCTCTCTGGTGTGTTAATTTCTGATAGATCAATGATTCACTCAACAGTGAATGTGAGGCTCTTGTTTGACATCACTTTGAGACAGCTATCTGACCTGCTTGTTCATTAATTGAACCACGTTGAACCACATGGTTCAGGGAAGGTAAAGATATTGGGAATAAGATACATACTAATAGACACATCCATTGTACCACATAATGTAAATTACTTACATTATATCACTACATTTACCAGGTGCTTTATGCAGCTCTATCAGCCATTTTATCCAATCCAAATGCAGCATATAATAACACTATTGGGGGAAAACTGCTGTACTGTTGCTTTGTCTAAAAAAAGGAAAAGAAGTAAAACAAAATAAACTAGAGATCAGAAATCGTGCGAATCTTAAATTTGCAGAAGAATCTAATGAAATATATATATTTTTACACAAGATCATGAATGAAAAATGGAACCAGACTTGTTGTCCACGGAACCAGCATAAAGATATTACACATTTATCTGAAACACTGTGCCTTAGTACGCTTGAACGTTTTGAGTTTTTATGGCAAAAATAGACATGTAACAAATTTTAAAAGCTCAAAAGTTACAGGAATTAATTTTTAAAAACATTTTTCCTTGTGAAACCTGGGAATGCATTCAATTTGCAGCTCCTTGATGTATTTGGATCAATTTCACAGCCATATGTTTTCTTTTCACTGTTCATAGTTATTTAATTATTTACTGTAATAAATAATGTTATCTGATAAAACCGTATAGCAAATGAATACTGCAGTTTGCTAATGAAATATTTCTTAATTTGACTCTACCCTTGATTGTAGTGATTCACACTGTTACCTGCTAATCTTTTGGTCTAAAATGATAGGAGAATACATAAATATGAATACCTTTTTATGATGGATTCTTTTTTTATTTAATTTTTAACTTTCTTCACTGTGAGATAGGGACTTAAGTCACCAATATAAGTGTGCAATGACATCGACAGTATATTAAAGAACTCTTGCTATTTTCTTTCACTTAGGCACTGTGTGCTATTCCAAGAGACACATTCTCAAATGCCAATACTTTAAAAATAACCTGCTTCTGAAAATGTATTTGGATGGCCAAAAACCCCACAAAAGCAAGCAGACTATCTGCTCCCAGATCCAGTTTAATCACGATAAATTGCACGAGGTGATGCATCCTCTACTGCACAGGAAGGAAAATGAATTCATTGAAAAATGTGAAGGACCCCATCTACAGAGACACAACTCTCTTTTTTGTAAGGATTCATTTGGATTCATTCATTTTTACCCTTGCTCTGGTGCAGGAAAAAAAGAGCAGCAAGTGTGACACATGACAATAAGATAAGGATTAATTTATCTGGATATAATATGCCCATAAAAAACCCATAAAACACATCTCATATTATCTCATATTATCATATTTCCCTCAGTTTGATACCATTTCAAACTTTTTGGTAACATTAAAGGACTGGATTGACTGTTTTGCCTTAAGAGAGAAAAAAGTACAACAATATTTCATAATGAAGTCATTTAAAACAAAGAACAAAACAACTATGGGAACCACATGATGCTGATGATGATAGCTTTTTACGTAACAGCAATGTAAAATGTCAGAGTAATAATCTTAGGTAAATGTTTTGTAAAGATTAGAAAGTGCCCCAGAGCTTAATGTGATATTGTATGACAGTTTGCGGTTGAAAATGAGTGTATAATGAGATCAACATTGCACTGGAAGCCATCAGAGAAAGAAATCCCTCTGCGCTAAATATGCAACTAGCTTCCATCATCATGACAAAATCTGCACAAAAGACTAGGGTGGCTTCCAGTGAGTATGCAGAGTGATCCATGAGTCCCTTTAAATGCTTGAACTTTAAACTGTTTAAAAGGTCCAAATCCCTGCAATCTTTTCTGAGTAGGTCTTAATGTGGCTGGACTGTGTTTTAAGTATATCCAGGATAAAACTCTTAATGGTCATCATAAACTGTGAGCTGGAGAGATTCTCCTCTTAATCCAGGATATAGGTCCAGGAAACTGTTCAGTGCAAGGCAAGTGAAATCCCATTTTATGGAGTTATGGAGATATAACTTCTCTGTTCTGGCCCCACTGTGCGCAAAGCTATCTGTTAGTGATAATTATGCCCGGCTCATCGTAATCACTGCATCATCCGATCCTAAAGTAAAGAGGAGGAATTTCACATGACAGATGGTTAAAGGTTATTCTTAGGATAAGGCCCATTTTGTGGACTGAAATCTGTTGGCTTGGAGAGTTTAGCAATTAATTTAGCTATTTGGGTTTAAACCTTAATGATGACTTGTTTGATTCACACCAGAGGCCGTGTACATTTTGCTAGAGCTCAAGACTATTAGAGTTTTTTTTTTTATATTCCTCACCCTCAAGTAAGAAAATGTATCTTTCAATTTAAACTTTTTTTTAGATAACGTGGAAAAGAAGTACTTAAGGTAGGACTTGGATTCATCATCATTTCAGACATTTATCTCAAGTGTCTTGCCAAGGATGGAAATCTTAATTTCTTGCACAAGCCTTGAAGCGTGGAAGTCATCTAAATGGATTATACATGACAATAGGGGCTAATAGGTTATCAAATATGCTGTGTGTGTCAGCATCACAGAAAGCGAAAAGCTCTTCATTCATTAGTTAACGCGATGATGAGTTTTAGGTTGGAGAACAGAAACGTCAACCTGCGCAACCATTTTTTTTTTCCCTAAACGTACTCGGATTTGTTGCCTACAGCTAATCCAGAGCTCAGTGTCAAAGAAACAAGTTTTCAAAAAGCTTTGAATATTAAAAAGAGGAAGATGAATTTAGCTGTCAGCCAACCTGATTGGCTGGTTAGGAGCGCCCACATATGTACTGTGACATGTATATTTTAAGATAAGAAAATAAGAAATGAAAACCTATTTTTCATTATGTGTAAAGTAGAAAACTGTGTTTGGGGTGATTTCTGATGGTTTCTGTTTTTTCATAGTGGAGCACATTGGCAGCTGGCAGTCTAGAATCAGCCTTTATCTAACTGGTTAAGCTAGAATGTGATAAGTAAAACTAACTGATGAACTGTGTACCAAAAGGCTAATGATGACAGTCATCGTTTTCCTTTTTCAAACTCCAATAAGGCCAACAAAAGGCACTCATGCATGTAATATCCTTTAGCTATTTTTTAAAAAAAAAAAAAAAAAGAGGTCGGCAGAAGTGGATGAAGTCAGAGGGGCATTGATTTCATGCTCAACTGTTATCTAAATGTGTTTTGCTGTTTTGCAAAGGAAGTTAACACCCTCCTAACCTTTGATTCACTGTGAAAATTCACATTTTTCTAATACCGCTTACAGAGTCTGCACGCTGTCAGTTGAACAATGGAATTCTGTCCTTTACCACCGCATGTGAATCAAGGAATCAAAGCGTCTACTCTGGCAAATCTGCTAATTAATTTTCTGCGAAAACTGACTATCCAGCAACTCATTTAAACATGTTATGAGCATTTGCTAAATAATAGTAGATCAGTTTAGTATTTGTCTAAATCTGAGATTCTGCCACTGCCAACACTGCAGAATAAGGAACAGTGCAAACAAAGCACCCCACCATCATGACAGATTATGTGTTTGTCACAGCATTCAAGCTTTTAACTATTTCTGATCATCCTTTGCTCACAAGGGGCCTGTTGAAATAACACTGCTTAAATACAAAAGCTGATTTATGACAGTAAAGTGATGCCAAAACTAAAGGAACAGAGGTTTATTTCTACCCATAAAGCACTAACATATCCACGTTGCTTGGGAATGTAGGAACGAACATTACCAATCATAAAAAGTAATCTAGTGCTAAAGCTGAAGACATCAGAACTTGCCATGTGCTGACAGGGTATGCTCTAAGGAGATGCATGTGGCTTTTTGGCACGGCATGTGCGGGGGCTCGCTCTAAGGTCAAGGTGATTTGTCATGTCAGGCTACTTTTCACCCAGACTTCACTGGATATTCAGCAGCCTGACAGCCTACAGCAAAGCCACGGTGCTTCCTGGCACCGCTTCATAATTGATGGGGACGCTTTAATCATGGGATTTGATGCAGAATGGCGGTGCCTTTTTTGGCCTATCGGACAAATGGTAGGGAAGAGCTCATCTGAGATCGTTTAGCTCATTTGATATCAACATTAAAAATGGCTGACGCTTGTTAGACAATTTATGGCTGAGCTGAAGTAAGGATGAAAAAGCCCCCTGATATGAGCCATTACAGTCCTTTTTTTTGGAGGGGAGGGGCGGGTTAGGAGGGATGCGGTGATACATTAAGATGATGACACATTAAGATGAAAGTCAATCTGTCTTATTATGTGTTTGAATGCTTTATTCCATTATTTGTTTTTCAATTCAAAGCTGTGTCACATGCAAGAAGACTATCATGATACAAAAGCAACTGTTACATATACTATTTTTTAAAAAACTTTGTACAATATTCTTACATGGAATATCTATTCTTGCCTTACATAATTTGGTGCATTTAATTCTGTTCACACCCTTTTCTGTGATCTGTCTTCTCTTAATATAGCAAGTGATATGATTTAACTTTTTTTTATCAAACTGTGAGCATCTCACTTATGCTCCACTTATTTCCCCTTTGCTCTCCTTACTATTCATCTCCCTGCTAAAGAATAGCCAGCAACATCCTACATACAGCCGCAATGAATCTCACTTCTGAATAGGTCTAAAATCCGGTTTATATCTCCATGTCTTAAATGACTGAATGTCTGAGAACGCAAATTATTATGAAATGTTGGAGCAACTGAAGGGAGCTGGAACCTCAGACTGAAATCGTCTCATGGCTGTGACACAAAAAAAGCACTAACTACTACCCCATAATCCCAGTGAGGAGGGCTGCATGGATGTGTGTGATTTAGTGGCTTGCTGTGTAATAGCCATTAGAGTAGTCCACTAGACCAACAAAACGCCATATTAATACAGTTCAATTCCCATTTAACATGGGGTTTTATGTTGTGGTTTTAACAAATTCTGAGATTAATGTATGGCATAAGAAACTAATAAAGTTTCTGATTTGAAATTGATGGCTTACCATTGTTGAGGACATTATGTTGCAAGCTTTTTCTGCTATGATTTCTATATTTTCATAAACATCTCAGCAGGGATATAACAAAGTGTCATAACATGTAAAACAATCAGTTGTAATAGCAATACTTAAGGAGATGAGAACTTACTTGTGAATTTTTACACTGTGAAGCTTGCTTTAGTCTAGTTTTTATTACTAGAGAAAACCCTTCTAAAAATATTCATTGCAAGATTTTGAAGGTATTTAACAAAGATGAATACATCAATACTCAGCAGCTTTGGCCAGATTTGGAGGATTAATGAATAATTTAAAATGTATGTAACATAATGTAATTTGAAGAAAGTGTGCAGTAAAGAGCAAAGAACAGCTTTCAAAGAAGCAAAGTGGAAGTGAATCTGAAATGTGTAGGCTGCACCAGCAGAAAAACACTTGGTTATGGTTAAATGCAAATTTTAGGGGATTTCCATGGAAATCAATCAGATTATGTGAGAGGAATGCTCATTTTTTCCTTTTGTCTTAATGTGGTTCAAGAGATTTTTTCCAACCACTCAGCAAAAGACAAACTGGACGATAAGGACTGGAATAATTTACGGTCACATGCAAATAATCCGATTGGACAAAGGAGACTAAATTCATTGCAGGAAATGGTTGATGCTCATCTCTATCTTTAAAGTTACCAAAAAATGATTTAAAAAAAACATCCAGGAAAAAATCTCAGCCAGAGAAGGAGAATTAAACTCACCTTTGCGACCCTGTTGGCCACTTCCCGACCCACCATTAGCCCTTGGACAAAAGTCCGTGCAGCGATGAAGGCCCTGGTGACCTGAGCCTTCAGCTTCCTGGGCACATCTCCAAAAGGCTTTAGCTGATCTGCGTATTTACTAACACACTCAAGGTAGTCGTCTGTGAAGTGGTACTGGGAATTGAGCAACTGGAACATGCGCTCCAGCAGCCTGGCCCAGAAGTCATTCAACATCTCCTCCAAGTTGACGTTTCCCCCTGTGTAGTAGCGCTTCAGCTCAGTGAACAGGTCCTGGAACACCTCGGAGTTCTGCATGTACAGCTTCCCGTATGTCTTTGTGAACATGCTGTTGAGAGATTTCTCAGAGTTGTCCAGCAGCTCCAGGAAAAACTCTAAAGGGATGAATGTTTTGGAGAGAAGTGGGAGGGATGGGGGGAGGGAAAACAGATGAGTCATTATGCAAATGTATTTGAGAGGTACATTACATTTTGCACGTTAACCACTTTGAGTGTGATACAAGATAAAATATACAGATAAACACCAAAAAAGAAGCATGTGCATAATCTATTCCTTTTTCTTCCTTTATTTTAATCTAATATTTGATTTTATGGTGCTGTCTGCACATACAGTAAACATGTACAGCTGACAGTAGGCACTCAGTTGTGTGTAGAGAGTAGCATTAATACTTTATAAGAAAAAAATAATGGGCCACAAAGACCATAAATGATTAATGTAAAGCTCCTCACTGCATACTGTAACAAAATATTCATAAGTTTGAGACATCGACACTTGCATTTTCATCCTGGGCACACAGCAGCTATTTATTTGTAGATTGACTCAGCTGGCCTGTGAGAACAGAACTGAGGGCGGGATTTACTGGAGCTTCATTCACTTCAAGTTGGCTAAAAGCTGCATTTACATTTATCAGAGTAACACTTTACAGGGTTAGCTCTATAAATCATTTTTCATATATAGACTTTATCCACAGGAAGCATTCTGGTTTATCCATCAAAAAGAGATTAGTAGATCGGAAATATAATGTGAGATGTGAGCTTTGGAGTCCTCATGAATTTTAAAGTTACACAGAAAAGAGACACAAATATGGATTTGAGTAGGCAGTGATCAAACCCCAGCTGGGATTTTAAAAAAACTGCTAATGTTGTCTAACAAGCTGAGTATAAATGAGTCTGCCCCCACAAATACATCACTAATCAATTAAAGTGAACCGGCACTGTCAGACCGATCCAAGTTTTCAACTCATTGGAGAACATATAATTCAAAATGAACTTTCACAGCAATTAAATCTTTGTTTCTTTGTCATCTGCACAAGTTGCTTACTTCCATGCGACAACATACTCTCTCGTGCATTAAATCAGTCCGCAAAGAGAAAAAAAAAAAAAAAAAAAAAAACTGAATTAACAGGGGAGTAGCACTGAAGCCTAGCTAATAGGATCCCATGTTCCCGAGCGCACAGGCGTAAATGTTGGGAAGATCATAACACATCTCTCCAAGCACAAATGTCAAATATGCCTCCACTCTGCTTTGTAAACAAACACGTCGCAGACATTTCACGTGACAAGTTTGCTAATAAACCATCTGAGGGCTGTTCTCCTCGCAGGCTGACATGTCTTAGGATTGTTGATGACGGCAGATCCCCGCTGACATGGGGGTCATGTCTCTTCTAATAATGGATTTACCTTCTTTGGCAATGATGAAATGATGATGACTCATTTAATGTGCACCTTATTTTATATACACAAAAGCCACACTGTGACATGAGTAAGAAAAGAAAAATATAAAAAATGAAGTCTATTCCATACATTGGTTTATTGATTCACATGATTAATAACAGAACTGAATATTTAAATAATTTTCTATGATTTTGTGTTTTTATTGTTAAAATTAGAAATAATACTTAATAAAAAGAAAAAAATCATTAAAAACGCCTGTCTCCTGTCTTCCATGTAAGCTTATTTCATTACCCAGTATGAACACTAACCAAAAGTATTTCAGAACGTTTAGATAAAAGCAGGTTAAGTGAATCACAACCAGATAACACAAAGGAATCGGACCCCTTTGTGAACATGGCAGCCCTGATGTTGACTTATAATTCATCTCACTATATTTCTTATAATCCTAAAAGTAAACCTGTCCTTCCTCATCCAACGTGGTTGGAGAGGTGCAGTTCCCTCTTAAATGTGTATTTTGAGCAGATTTGTATCTGTCACCTCTCCTGCAAGTCAAGCCACACCTAAAAGAGCTCAGAGACCGGTCCCTGGACACTCATTCTACTTTCTTTGCAGCTGAGTGACCTGCCATTACACCAACATTTGTTTAAATATTAAGAGCCTGCAGGGGCTTTTTCATTCCATTTTTCCAATTAGATCCGAATCAAGGACATGTAACCCCCTGTGTATCAAGCAGGCTATATTCTGTCTGTTAGCAGTTAAAGTGCTCTCAAGGAGGTTGAATGTAAAGCAATTGTAATACCCATCCTGTTTGTATCATACTTGTACAGTTGACATTTCATTAACTTTAGTAACATATCATATTCTATTTCTGCATAATTCAGCAGTCAGCTTGACAAGGCTAACAACCCCTTGGTCAAGCTGTGTCCTAAGGAGGTTGTAAGTAACGAAAATTAATCTAAATAATTACATGATACAATTTCAGCGGTGTAAATACTCTAATTCCCTTCTCCTGAAGAGTTCTGACAAATAAGACACCAACCCATATACCCCCGTGGATGCACTGCAGTCTGAATGCTAAAAAAAAATAGTGCCCATATATCTCATAAAAAAGGCCATCGTAAAAGAACGGGGCAGCTCTGGGATGGTTTTATATTGGCTTCTCTTACTATTATTCCCACAAAGAAATAGAAATGACTAAAACATAAAATACACCATGAGAACTGGGCTTTGATGATATTTTCATACTTGCATAATACTCTGACAACACGTGACTCTATTCAACACACATCACATACAGCAAGGCAACAAATCTCTATCAAAATTTCAAAGGTTTTTGTTCCCAGCTGTTTGTTTGGAATGCCAAAGATGGGAGCTGAAGTCTAATGATGCAGAAACTACTTTTGATATCAGAGGAATACATTTAAACAAAAGTTTTCTTATGTTATTTGACTGTATTTGTAACCTGTGCTGTTTTGATTAAATAGTCTAAACTCTAATTTGCATAATTTCTATTTTCACTAAGTTAAAAATGATGAAGGAGGCATTATGAGCTTTTCCTATAAAAGCAATTACTAACAAATTCTATTTTAGCATTTTGACAAATAACAATTGCAATTTCAAACTGGAACCTGTCACTTTGGAATACAATGAACACACAAGGTATGCAGAAATATTTCCCATCCTTTCCTTTACGTAACTGTCAGCAGTTATATGTTTGATTTCGAGGCCTGGGTGCTGAAAAACAGGCACTGACAGATTGAAATAGCACCTATAGCCTGCCAACTCATGAACAGTGAATTGCTCTCAGCTGGCCAAAGTACATATTTTGCCAGCGAATTATCATTGAGAGTTATTGACCTTGGATAACATTCAGCTGCCCAGTTTTCCAGGTGTTAGCACTTAAAAACAGGTCGATATATGGGTGTATGCTTACTGTCTAAGTTTTAGGAGTCATCTAATCACCTGAGCAATGACAGCCCTATGAAAGAAGATATGATCAGTTAGAAATATTAGAGAGATGACGAAATATACCTAAAACATAAACCAACCAAAATCAAACAATGTTAGTTTCACTTCCGGAGCTAAACCAACTAAAGTTACAATTTCTACTTGTTGAGCTACAATAAATTCCATTAATCCCTTTGGATGCTTATTACAATGGGGAAAAAAGTATAGTGAAAAAAAGAAATTAGATTTTATTTCCAATCAAAAAGACAAATTGCATTTTAGAACATAAAGTATTTTCATTTAAATTTAGAGTACATCAAATATGGATTTTATTTTTCTGAACAATGTTCCATGCATGGCACAATAGGAACATATCTAACTTGTTTACAGGTCCAGACTGTTTTCACTTATTTTTATATTCAGTTTTTTTGGGGCTGGTCCAAAATCATAAATCTATGGTGTGGAGTATATGAAAAAAAACAAACAACAACCTCATCCTTAACATACGAATATATTTACTAGCCTCAAGTTTTCAATCAACTGTTCTGCCTCCGTGACAGAAATACACCTTCCCTGGATTACTCGTGAGAAGAAGAAAAAAGGGCTGCATTTTGTAGAGTGAAGATGAGATGCTGCAGCACCACAGTCAGATTGGCGGATTTCTGCTTACTGGATCGAAGTTAACGATCTTAAATCGCAGTTGTATGTGAATGGGACTGGATGTGGAGGAATTCCAAGCTGGATTTCTTTTGAAGAGCGGAGGTTTGAGAGCTCTAGGAATTCAAACATGATTTGACAATGTCCCTGACAAAGTTAAAAGCTAAGTGAAATAGCTCACATATTCACTGCGTGTTTGGGATTCTACATAGTCACATTGAGTCAGTTCAAACGGGTTTTGTTTAACTTGTTAGCCTAATTCATTTGAGCTGATTTCAGAACTGTTTTCAGTATCAACATATTTTTTCTTTGATAATATTAAGACCTAATTTAATTGATGGTGATTCTTTCAATCATTTAGGCTTTGAGTGAATAATTTGTCTGTAATGTGATAAACTCAGAGCAGTAATCAGTACATATTTGATTTATTTAGAAAAAAAGTGTGATATTCACATTTTTAAAGTTAAATAAAAAAAAAAAACGCAAAGTGTTTTTTATTTATGTGCTGAAGAGTTTGTTAAATCTGTACAGAATAGAACAACCGTCTAAATGTCTTTTGATTTAAATCAATCCCTTCCTTTACTTTATATTAATCCTTCAAAATGCCATAGTTAATCAACAAATAGTATCTTAAATAGCCATAAAGGATTTATTTAAATTGTTAGAGATATATCTTCACTCTCAGTTGACTGTTTATCAGTAAGCATAAAGAGAAACAAGTATGTAAAGGACATCTCACACAGGCTGTGATCACAATAGAGGATGGACTTTGTAATTTAATTCAGAATATACACTCCACTCATAACCTTGCAGTGATTCTGTGTGTGAAAATCCATTTTCTCAGAGAGCAGTGCAAAGTGTTCCTTTGATATCTGCCCTAATTACTGTAAATAATTATCATGATTAATAAAGGTGACCTTTCTGTTGCTCTGATAATAACACTTTATTCACAAAAGAAAACATACATTCTACTTCACGCTCTTATAAAAACTTAGCGGCTCATTTTTTCCCCCTCGAGTAATGAATTTTCTCATTCTGAATATGGTTAATTAAGAGCAAAATTCAATTAATGGTCCAAGAGCCTTAAATGGCCTGAGGGTAGTGATTGTACAATGCAAATATCATTACATTTCATTAATTTCATTCTGTTTTTTATATAAATCATAAAGCAATCTGACTTTAATTGCAATAACTACAAGATGGAGATAATAGACAATAATCCAACATACATCCATCAACTAATCCCTCATCAACAGAGGGTTAGAAATTCATATCTAAGTTTAACTTTGATTTCAGTCAGAATCTTTTTAATATATCTGTCATAATTATCCATTTTTCTAATACAACATCAACTTTCAAGGGTTAACTGGGGATTTTTTAGTAAAAGCTTTACCTAAATTATTGCCCAATCCTCAAGTTAACAACACTGTGCACCAAAATCATCAGCTTCTCACCAGTGGATTACTTGGGAGAGAACAGTTTCAAAAGACTCAAAATGGTGCCAAATCTTTTGAGGATTTTCTCAACCCAGAAACACAAAGGTGAAGCGAGTTCAGTGCATATGATATAACCAAGGGAGCAAATGTGACGGGAAATGTGACCTGTATGTGCTGGAAACTGGAAACTGGCAGCAGCCTCTCCTGTAAAAGTCTAATGTTTTGCCATTCTGCCTATCAATCCTGCTTCCCCTCTGAGTAAACTTGGCAGATCTATAACTCCAGTAGATCCGCTTACTGCTTTTATTACTTCGAACGGACTGTGGTCACGAGAGGCTGTCCTTGCAATGAAAGGGGAGCGAAAGTTAAAAACCTGGTTATCAAAATGATCATGTGCGACCACATACGGGTAAAAAAGTGCCTTTTTTTGGTTTTTGGCTTATGAGTCCAAGAACAAGTCAAGCACTCATTAAAAAACAGAGGTATGTAAAGTTTTGACAGTTCGCTTTTCTGTTTGGTCTTTGTGAACATCGATCATAAGAAAACATTAAAATCATGACATGCAAAAATGGCTGAAAATAACCTCATAAGTGTTGCCAATGGAATCATTTCAAATATACACTGAATATACACTCTACCAGATGACAGGCTTTTTTGGGTGATCTATACATTACTAGGAAACTTTCCAATAGGCCACTCAGATTTGCTGCAGAAGATGTGAGGTAATGGGGATAACATTTGCTATCTTGCTTATTTCAGACTCAGAGTTTTCATGAGTTGAAACTGTCTATGACATAAATGTACACAGAGCAGTCCAAAATGATTGATCACTGATGTAATCTAATGTTTGAAATTGAAATGACTTTAAAACACCACTTATAAATGATATACTCCAGAGCCAACTAGTAAATTATGCAGGACAGGCACCCCATTTTGTGTCACTATACCTCAACTTCAATAGTTGTGAAAACATCCTTTCAAAGACGGAAAGCACTTGTAAATCATAAACTTTTGCTTTCGTGTGTGTGGAGAGCAGCAAAGTGCCAGCTGCATCTGGCACGGAGACAGAGCATGTCATATAACACTAAAAGGGAAAGCTATTTAAAAAATAATACTTTTCTAACTGCTGTGTGTGGACATAACCCGTCCTTTTGTTTGAATTCTGACACTGCTCACAACACACCGAATCCATGCACATATGCATCCAGACCACAGAAGAAGTGCAGCTTTAAGATTTTCACCAAGCCTGTTTTTCTATTTCTTATGTTTCTAAATGGTTGTTTAAATGAAGAATTACGATTAAAACAACTAAATGATTAATACATAGAAACATTAGAAACATAGAGCAACTGCAGATCTGAGCGTGTTTTTGTATTCACAGTTATTTTCTATCAAGTTTTGTATCAGATGCTAGTAATGCCAGCTTAGTTTGTTTTTGTTCAGCCCTCTACAGTATTCATAATCCTAACAGAAACAACAGACTCTAGATGGTAGATAGTGTGTATAACGTTGTGTGCACAGACACATTTTTAAACAATTAAGATAATATTGTTTTCTGCTCTGATTATTACCCTGAAAAGCCATGGGGATTAGACAAACAACTTTTATGGATAGCTCGGTTTGTTCATTTATTAGAAGAAAAATCAAATGATATTAAAAAAGATCTAAAAGAAATCAATACAGTATAAATCAGGGAGGCTCTTTTTTCCTCAAAGCACAGTGATGAAAATAACTACATACGCAAGAAATATTCAGAAGTCCAATTAATATATGGCTGAGTATTGTATATCTGTTTGTTATCTTATACAGTACCATTCCACTGCCTAAAGGAGCTCCTCAATTGAAAAACTGTTAAATAGGGAAAATCACTGAAACACGATGTATGTTAAAACTGACGACTTTATTCCACAGCTTAAAAATAAATTACATTTTTAACCAGAACCGAACCCTCTTTTCATTAAACACCCTAAATATGTCAAAGCAACATAATGCAAAAGAATATAAGTACATAATAATTCTAATACATTAAGATACAGAATTAATTTAAAAATTTGAATTCATGTAATGCTTATTATATTCCTTGCATTAACCCTTCTGTTTAATATTCCTGTCTGATTCATTATACATTCAGAAACATCTGGTTTCATTTTTGTCCCTGTTGATGTTGATGATTCACATTCATTAAACGAAAATGTGACAGCAGCACTCTAATTATGACATGAATTAACATATCCTAATAAAACTGCACGAGGAAGAACATATTAGTCAGTGGAGAACACACATATTTGTAATTAAAAGGACCATTAATGAATTGAAGAAGAAAAACAACAAATAAGTAAGGAAAAGGTGCCAAAATGTAACAATCTTTAGCATATATTACTGACTACTGTCGGTTTGGTCCTCCAATTTGCCACAGGTCCATTTTTTGGTCCTTTTTTTCCCTTTTTTTTAACTGTTTAGCAAATGATTTACTCAAGAGAACAATTAGGTCAACTGGAAACATAAAGAAAAAAACAATTAGCCACCATATCTCTCCATCCCCTGTTATCAGACCCGAGAGTTTAGATTAAAAAAAGTTTTGAAATGCAAAAGAAAAGAAGAGGAAAAACATGCCTAATTGCTCTATAGAAATGATTTATATGTCTGTTATATCCCAAAAATGAATGTCTAGTTAGGATATAGGGAAAAAATCAAAGTAAACTGTTGCATTATTCATGAACTTTTTTGGTACATATTGTGTGTAATGAGAGCAGCAGATTTTTGTAGGAAAGTGTATCCTGCCAATCAGCTTCTATTCACAGTCCTGGTAGTCCAATCCCAAAAGAACAACTACATACACTGTGTTAAACAGACTGTTGCTTTCAGTCGAACAACCTGGAGAACACAAACCAACCTGTAAATCATTACGAAAGAAATGTCCTGGGGGAAAATGTGCAGTAACTCTAACGCAACCTCTGGGTGATGAATCTAAACGATTTCTGACATTCTTGACATAAAAATTAGGCATGTCAAACAATTGCATAGGAAGAATTTAGAAGCTGTTATCCGTGGTAACATAAGTCTCACACAACATCGGCACTGACTCGTTAAGAAAGTGCCTCCCTTTTGACACAAACAATAAAATGAATGATGAAATCAGCCTCAAAAGAAGAGCTGAATCTCACTAAAACTTACATGGAAGTATTTCTTTTTGTTTGCCACTGTTTTCTTGTCATGTGCAACAGTCCAACAATCCTGAGTGTAATGTCAGAGATGTGCTGCTGTCTGAGGTCTCTATGGTTATCAAAGCTGTGAGGTTTGCTCGGGCTCATTATCCTGCAGTGGAATCACTCCTCCGCAAAACAGAGGCATAGCTCGTCTCAGCGAACGTCTCTCTGAGTGCTTCTCCCGACTCAACACGGTGTAGTCGAAGTGTCGCAGGTACTCACCTCCAAAGTAGCAAAATAGCATAGACTTAAAAATACAAACCCCTCTTTTTCACTGAGGTAACATTTTCTCCCTTGTTTGTCTCCTTGCATGGTTTCCTGTTACTGCCAAAAACTCTAAAAAGAATTTAACTAAGTAAAAAGGAGTTGAAAGTGTTTAAAGATGAGTGTCTGAGCTGGCCTGTCTTTTGTTGATAGAACACATACTCACTAGATTTGTGTATGCTTTAGTCAAAGTTTTCTGTGCTTGTAGTGAGACTATTTTTCTATCTGCTTCACAGTCAGGTCTTATGATTTAATCTGTCCAGAGTATGATGTTAATTTTACAGAGGAGGAGCCAGAAAAGTTTTTTGTATGACCAGGCTAAATCTGTCTCAGTAAATATTAATGTTCCAGGTACTCCAGTCTCCTCCAAGCATCCAAAAACATGCATGTTAGGTTAATTGGTGACTCAGAATTACCCCAAGGAATGAATGTGAGTTCTTTTGTATGTGGCCCTGTAATGGAATTGCAGCTTGCCCAGGGTATACTCCATCTTTCGCCCAATGGCAGCTGGGATAGGCTCCAGCCGCCATGCTTTTTTGTTCTTTGCTTTATATTTTGTAAAGAAATGTATTGCCACGGCTTTGTGAGTGTCTACAAACAGAATCTGACTGATTGACAGATAAAATACGAGTTCCCATCCAGTCCCATCCATACATGGACAGCTGTGTTACACCTAACCTCACACTGTGGTGGTGGCGTCTCATTCAAATGTCTGGCCAACTTTCAGCAGCACCTTCTTTAAAATTGCTTGGGGCTAGTACGGGGGACCATTGGATAAGAGCAAAAGGAAACATACTGGCCAAAAAATTCTCCATATCTTAATCAGACTGAGACCCTGTGGGGAGGAAACAAGAAGTCTGATGCCTGGAAGGAAGCACCTCAATTCATGATGCATTCAGGTGTCGTGTGAAGTCCATCTCTCAGTGGGATGAGGACTTTTATGATATTTGGCAGCTATTTCAATGTTGTAGCAAATTCATGTAATTCAACATCCATCTGACCTGTTTTCAAACTAGTGGCACTATCTATTGGGTGCTTTTTAGAATTGTCAAAGTAAATTAGTCTCATGAGACTGAGGTGAAGAATGAAACCTTAAACCATGTTAGTACAGCCTATAAAGTGGCTTCCACTGTACTCTGGAAAGGCCTGTACTGGCAGAATGAAGCTGACAGTGAATTTGTAGGTTTCACACATTTTTACTCCATGTGGACAGATTTGTTTCCTTCTTAAGATGCACAGAGACTTGTGAACCAACTGTTTGCATTTGCTCTCTGTTTGCAGTGGACACAAAAGGGGGGATTTATTGATGAAACGCTGGATCGCTTCTTGCATGATTGTTCATCAATCATAATCAAATTGACTTTAAACTGTGAGAGTGAGCAAAAAGATCAGTGAATAAATGAATACCAAAGCCCTTGGGCTCTGGGCTGTATTTCTCCATGTTGATGACAGTGCATTTTCTCTGACACCGTGTGCTAAAAGACTGTATGGAGCTGGTGACCAGGTGGCAAACCTGCTTCCCTCCACATACATGATGCATATCACAGTGGAGCTGACAGCATCAATAAAAGGGACTCGTAATTAAAGCCCACTGTTGTAGGATATCGAAGACTGGGACCCCGGCTCCTCGCAGAACATCAATCACACAGTGGCAGCTCATTTAAAACATCTTTAAAATTAAACTTGCACCAGCCAGCGCCTTTTACAAAGAGCAATTGTTTTCTGACAGCTTAGTGAATCTCTGCTGAAATCTCTGCAAGAAAGGTTGAGGAGAAATCATTTATGCAGAGAGCTGACTGACTGAATCAAGAAGGAGCCCTTTCCCTAGTCTCAAAGAAATAACAGGAGCTGTACTTGATGGTCTCTGATAGTGACAGAGCAGGAGGTCAAATATTTGCCTTGGATAATGGACTCAAAGAAAGACTAGTGCACAGTCGGTTAGCAAAAACAGAGATATTTCTATGTTTCTATGTAATTTTAAAGACTTTAAAGATTGAATGCAATAAAAGAGACTGGAGGGAAGCCTCTTTAAAAAATCAAAACAATGAAATGGAAATTCTTGTCTAGTATTTGGGATCAAACAAATAAGTCTGTTTGTTTTGTTTAGTTTTTCCTGGTCTGCAAATACTTCATCCAAGCAATTCATGAGAAAGAAAATCCACTCTGTGCTGTCGCAGCCACTTCTGCCACCAACTTTGTTACCAATTCAAGCAAATTTCACCACAGTAAAATGACCCAGTCCAACAACGTCTCGGTCAGGACAAATTTCTGTTGTTGTTAACCAGCTTTAATGACCCAAAGTGCCAAAACCACCCAAAAAAACAAAACAACTGTTTCCCTTTTTCACCACCTGTCTATTCAAATGACTAATTCAATACAATTTATGCAAATAGAATAGAATCACTGACCATTTCCTTGTCAGTCTGTGCAACATCATAATTCTACACAAGTATCGTGTAAAAATGCAGAGTTTTTTTGTATGAAATCAAAGCTAACTAAATTACACTCTTCTGGAATTCAGAGCTACAAAACTCAGGTATGCAACTCCTAACCCCCCTCAGAAGAGGCATTTTGAACACTGCCGGAGCACAAACACAGACAGTGAAAGATTCACGCTGAGTTGTAATCACAAAGGAGCCTCACAAAAGCGTTCTCATTTCTCACATGAGGAACTGCTGTCATCACAACCTCAAGCCTCTTACCCTAAATTCAAATTCCACTCTGCAAATACAAAGCCCTCATAAGGAGGAAGAAAAACGGTGCATCTAAGTGAAAGGGCCAAATCACTGAAATGCATCAATACGAGTCTTTTAACTGTGCCGTGTTGTTGTGAGAGCTGCAGAAAAGCGATATGATAGAAATACTGTAACTACTACAGTATGTTCAAAGGCTCCCTGAAGGCAGGGAATGATTGTGACACAGCCACTGTCAGAGATGCATTTTGTATCCATTTAATTCTGTTTCCCGCTGTGATTCGGTTCAATACATTCAGTGATTCGCAGAAAGTAAGATTTATTTTTATGCAAGTCAAATACTCTAGACTAGTTACTTCTGCATTACTGTTGACAAATGGCAAGCTGCAGAAATGAGCACGGCGCTCATTCAGCTGCATTAGTTCAGTCATCAATATTATGAATGTGAATGTGTGGCGGGAAAAGGTGTTGGTGTGTGTGCTTGTGTGGTTTGGATGATTATTGACTCAGCTTGTTATCTGAGTAATAAACAAACACAATAAACTGTATGTCGAGTGCCAAAAGCATTTTTGTTTTCCAGAAGTTAAGGCTGCGTTGCCATTCGCCGCAAATTCATTTAGAGATCTTTTCTTTTCAACTTGTTACAAAATGAATATAAGTGGGCAGAAAAAATATCAGATATCAGATATTTGTAATACAGAACTCCTTTGTGAAGAAAATAGGTTCCTTGCATTTATAACTGTTGTCCTCAATCTGTAATTACTCAGTTTGTTTTCAGGAATTGGTTTCATTATGAGAACATGCATTCATGTGGAACAGAAAGACAGTTGTTAAATTAGGTAAATTCCACCTCATATCAACAGGAAAAAATACAATATTACGCTATAATTTGACAAAAATAGGACAGAATGAGGAGGAATTGCTTTAAGAAGTAACACAAAGTACTGTGTAGGAATCTAACTTAATCTTCCTCTTTAAAATTAGTTTTGCATTATTTTTGAGGCACTTCAGCCCAATCTTCTTCACAACGCTGCTGCGGTTCGTTGATGTCCGCAACCATTCAGCGTGAGCATTACACAGCTCTCTTATGGTCACGCCACAGAATTTCAATCAGGCTGAGGTCTAGTCTTTGAGTGAACCAGCGCAACCCCTTGATTCTTTCTCTTTCAGCCATTCTGATGTAAATTTGTGCACTTGGGAGCATGATGCAAAGACTACAGTGGACTCCAGCGGGTCTGCCAGCAGCATGCTGTCAGACCCTCATGGTGTAAAGGAAGCACTGTCCCAATTTTAATTAGAATAGTTCAAATCAACTAGCTCCAGCAAATGACACTTTCAGCAGTGGCAGAAAATGTTTGAATCAGATTGCGGGTGATGGTGGCCTGTCTATCAGTTTTTACAAGTTGATTTTGTGGAACAGACAAACTGATGGTGATGATCCTATAAGTAAGCCTGAAATAGTATAAGACTAAGAATAATTATGTAATATTGGTGACATTCGTATGGCATTGTGAGTACTTATATTTTCCCCTTAACTAATTTTTATTCATTATTCCAACAAACACTTTTTTGAGCCTGATTCTGAATGTCTGGTCCTTGCATGCAGTAGAAAAAAATAAAGAGAAACACCTGCACCAATACCCAACCGAATCCCAAAGAATGCTAACAAACAACAAAAAAGAGAAATCTGTGGAAAGAATAATTGTGTGATTTTACAAATTTTTGTAATGTGTTGTTTGTAAGGCTGTGCAAATATATCTATGCTTGGACATCGTCAGAAAGAGAAGTCCAACAAGCCAACAAAGCTTACAGAATAGCAACCAGATAGTGGGAGGTATTAAAAAGGAGACACAGAAAATACAACACAGAATGATGAGTAGCTCATATTGATGGTGTTATGGTCCTTTGTAGGACTCTAATCTCTGTTGGTATGACAAAAATGAATAAATCAAATTTCTTTGAGCATCATAGTTCTTTTAAAGAGAGAGGCAATCTGCTCCCGTATTTATCACTCCTGCCACCCATCAGCTGCTTCAGTGGCAGGGCTGGATCAAAATGGATGGATGCTACATAAGCTTTTGACTGCACTATCCATGCACATGACAGTGGCCAGCTGCCTGTATCAGATTATATACTCTTTCAACTTCATCAGGTCAATGACAAGTATATGTTTTTTTTGCCATTCATTGGTATTGTATTCATTCATTTCTACTAGTTTTAATTCCACTTGTGCTAAAATTGAGTAATCAAACGTAATCTTTGACTCAATAATAAATCTTTCATTATATGAAAAAATGAAGTTTTACAGCACTGGCGTCCTGAAATTCTACTCATACAGCATGCTATATGCAACATGTCCAATAGGTCTTTCAAAGGAACCTGTTACAGGGACTTTTTCCTTTTCATAACCTTCAATATGCCTCATAATGGCATTCTATAAAGTACCACCAGCTTCAAGCAGCAAAAAGGAAATGAATGTTTCCACATCAGAGCAGATGTTGCAGCCACTTAGATGTCACTAATTTTTCATTTGAAAAGCAGCAAAGTTCTCATAAGAAGGATGAGGGGTGAATTCAGCTATTCAGTCATGGGCCTATGTGTGACTGAAATGAGTAAACATTAAGACATTAAAAATAGTTGGTTATGGTAAAAATAATATTGGGGTTAGGGCTTAAATAAAATACTTTTCCAACATGAACATCAACCTCATTTTGCCAGATTATATGTAAACGTAGTATGGTTGGTACTGCTTGTATCCTAACTTGGTTTGGTTAAGATATCAAAAGTGACAGAAAACAATCATGATTAGAGTTTATTTATTTACACTCTAACCTGTGACTTCATGATTGTCATTTTAAAATGAAAACAGTTAGAAAATGTTCTGAATATAATTCTTTATTTCATAGTACCTGTCTTTGTGAAGAAGTGCCACAAGTCTTGACAAAGCATACATAATACAAACTCTGCTAAGTTCAAGCAAAGATATTGAAAGAAAGGACTATGCATGCAAAATGGAGAGGTTTCACAAAAATGAATAACCGATCCATGCCCATTAATTCTAACTCAAACCAAGGGCATCTAAAAAAAACATTATTGTTGTTTCTCCTGGTGAGGCAATGGTACATCTTGAAGTGTCTGACACTGTTGTTGAACACCTTTACACATAAAAAAACAAGCTGACAGGGATTTCAGTACCTTCACAGAAGTGAATTCCAGTCAAAATTGAACGTTGTCTGCCCTTGGCAGAAAATGTAAGATGCCATATATTTATGCCTTGCCAGTTCGAGACAAGGACATCTGTTGTCTCTTGGGATAAACCGGCCTTGACTCAACAGTACCTTCCATTGTACAACGCACAACGCACGATGTAGGCAGAGAGTGCTGCTCATTAATAGAAAAGACAGGAACCGATCTGCAAGACAACGACTGAGTGAGACACCCGCTGTTCCGTATTCTGCCTAATCTGAAACTATTCTCTCCTGTTCTGCGGGTGGCAACATCACAAGAGGCAAAATTGACAATAAAACATGTAGAATAAAATATATTTGAAGGAGAAAAAAAAAGACCTTTCTTGAAAAAGTTTTTTTTTTCCATTTGGCTATTTTTATCTTATAAAATCACAAACTTGAACATTTATTGGGGGTATGTAAGACATCTTTAAATTATTATTTATTCTGCAATTCAGATTCAGCACAGCATCCAAAAATGATCGACAGCAGAAGAAATATACAGAGAAATCTTTTAACGTGTCAATATTCTCTTCCCTCTTCTCTTTAAAAGTGGATAAGTGTATAAATGTTTGAAATACATGTCATACATTGATGATGCACTGTAACTAGGTTTGTTGCTCAGTCCAACAGCTTTTGTCTTTGGAGATAACTCTCCATTAAACTCAACACACTATCTTCTGAGATTGAACTTTGAGGAGTTCTTGTCATTATCTCAAAGCACTAAAATAATTGCCCTTGAGTAAATTAATTACCTTTGTGCTCTGTTGTACTCGCTGAGGAAAGTGATTTAGTTAATGAAAGCTGAAACGGCGTCATCTCCCCCACCATCCCTCATTTTTTCGGCTAATTCAGGCGGCTGAATTTATGAGCCGCTCCGAGCCACTCGGAGCACACCTTGTTTGTTTACATGAGCATATCCTTTGTTTTCTCAGAAGTTAATCAGATAAATAAATAAAAATACCCTTAAGTGATCTTGGCTTTATAAATCATATGCAACCAAAGTGCATAAATATCTCAGTCTTGCATTCAGCTTTGTTTATATTAGTCAAACAAGCTGCAGTTTCCACCTTGCTGAAAATTCAAAAGGTGAAAAAAAATATGGTGACAACTGAATGCATCACAGTTAAGAGACAAAGGAAAAGCTATGAAGAAACCCGAAAGCTATATTACTGTTAAGGCTAGATTTGAAAACAATATTACCTGTGAACTCTACCGGTGTGGGATCACGAAACCTCTCTTCAGCCCTGAAACAGAGTTGCCGTCCACTCAGGAAATAAGAAAAGTTAAGTGAGAGTGACGCGCCGCACGGATAAGCAGCAAATGAGTCTCAGTCAACTTTTGGACTAAATAATCCCATGTGCGTCGACTCAGATGATCAAATTTTTAAAAAGAAGATGCACATATTTTCCTGATCCGTTTAACAAAGTTCACTCACACCGAGCGAACCGAACTCATTTTATCCCGACTGGGAGAGAACAAGCTTAAAACCTCTGATCTCTTCGCCTCTTAATGTATTGCGTGACTGCAGTGCACCGACACACACTGGAGATTGATCCTGTTATTTGTTGTGAATAGCTCCATCAGCCCCTAGGCTCACGAATGCAGGGGTGAAATCCCTCACTTTCCTGTGACTATTGTGTCTGGAAATCTGAGGGGAAATGGAGGTGAGCTATAGCCAAGGTGCCCCCAGGCTAGGGACAACTGCCAGGCATAAACTAATTAGCACAGCCTCTGCTGTAATAAAGAACATTAGCGGAGCTGAAGTAAGCCACTGAGGAAGCCACTGTAGTGTTGTAGACTCCAACAGACAGAAAATGGACCCATGGCTTATTATTAGGTTGGGGCATAATCACCACAGGATACACGTTTTTTTATGTCCTTAAAAATGTCAATGAAAATGTTGAAACACTTGTCTTCCTTTTGTGTGTCTGTGTGTGTGTGTGTGCGTGGGGGGGAAAAGGGTCTATCAGTAAGGTTGACTCAATTTGTTGAAATTACCTGTTGAATGTTCAGAGTTAACAACTGTGTTCGGATAAATCTTCAAAAAACACTCAGAAATGAATTTGAATCCTATTCCAGCATGTTTTATTTTTATGCCATCTTCACAAGCATTTATTATGCCGCAGTGGCAGCAGTAAAGGCAGGTGAACCTTTAGGTCAACATGGATATTCGGTTATGAACGATTATCATAGAAATGAGACCTGCATGAATCAGTTATTACGACTACAGATTCACACATTGCCCCCACTCTGTAGAAACTCACAAGTCACTTAGCTGATGACAGAAATTGAGCTAAGAAGAAACCGACAGCTCCGTGCACACATTCCACCACCACAAGAGTTCCTCACGGTAAGTTAAGGACAGGCAAAAGCATTGAGACACGATGGGACCTGCCTGGATGTCAAAGGTAAAATGCTGCAGTGCTTCCACTCTTATTTCATTAACCTTAGAATAGAACATGCCCCATTTAATAAGAGGAGTGAAAAGCGTTGTATCCCTCTGTGCCTCATGGTAACCAGCAACCCTCTAAAATGTTCACACACACACTGATAATTACTGGGATTCACGTGTCTTGCTTTAAGGACACACATTCCCCTTTTGTGCGTCTTTTAATTATTTATCGTCCTAATCATAAGAATTTTAATGAACAACTTAGGTAATGAAGTAATATTTATATTTAAATTTTTATTGAAAAAAAACAACACAATAAAAATGCACTTCTTTCTTTCACTTTTCTCTTTAATCTGATGACATTTTACATCCAATGAGATAAAACAAAGAGCTGGTTAAGATCTATTTTTGACCATTCCACCATATAACTGCATTCGCTGATGTATGTAGTGCAGGAATGACACATACCACCCTTCACACTGAGTGGGATGCTATTTGCCAAAAAAGCTCTGCACCTTAACCTGAAGCACTGAATGTCTAAATGCCATCCATTTAGAACCAAAACAAAGTGAGAATTGGTCACACAAGAGCAGAAACATTAGCTGAGCCTTAAATTAAACAGATAAAATAGCGAATAATGTAGTTAAAGCTCAGAAACATACAACTGCCGAAGGGTGTGTGTGTTTACAGCACCAGGGCTCTGAGCAGTTCACAAAATTAAATGTAGAAAATTAAAACATTCAGCTGGTGACCATGAGTAGGCAGCTTAATCTGACATATGAACATTTAATTAAGAAATCATCTGTGTGCCTCTCAGCCTGTTGCCTAACTGAAACAGCCCAGATTCCGTCACATTTCTGATATGTTATTCATCAAAAACATGAAAAAAAATACATAACCCCTCTGGGAATGAATAAATAAGCAAATAATTAACATTCTATTAATGTCACAACAGCATGTTTTCATATTCAGTTGCAACACTTATATTTTACTGACAGATGATTAAATTGAAAAACACGTTTTTTTTTTTTCCTCAGGCATGAGATGCTTTCTTTTATCATATATTTTGGGTCCAAGTTTATTTCAAACTAGATCTTGATCGACCTTTTCAGACGATCGTGCGGAATTTTCACTCATATTCAAACCACACTCCTGGCACAAAATTTGACGCGATGAAAGATTCCAAAAGGCCAAATCACACATAAGTGGCATTTTGATGACATTTCTTTGGCCTGTTTAACCTTTGGTGATTTTCATTTTTCTTGTGCATTACATGTCATCCATGCAGACTTATTTCTCACTCCCATCATCCACAAAACATTCTATCTGTCTCTCCAGACCCACTGAATCCACCGAAAAAAAAGACAAAAGAAAGCCACTAAGCAGAGAAATCATTAATATAATTTTGAAGTTTAAAAAAAGGTTTGGAGAGGTTACGCAAAAACCTTCCCGAACCCAAAAAGAAAACATGGAACTTTTTCCATTACGGTCTGATTGCCTGTACGCTTCGGCAGGGACTTTGTCTCCCTCTGTGAGACACTGAGCCTTTCCTTGGCTCAAGCAAATGCAACAAAACAGTCGCAGCGGCTAGTTGGCTTGTTTTCCAAGTTAATGAGGCTTGAAGAGTTTCGAGACTGAAAAAAAAGTAGAGCACATTCTCCCACCTCACTTTCGCAGCAAGAAATGGACACTGTTCTCCTTCTGCCCAAGGTCATCCTTCAGATCTAATTAGACACAGTGATTATATTTGGCTACTGAAGTAAATGCTGTAAGGCAGAAACGTGAGGCCAGGAGTAATTTAAGATGTACATTCAATATTAATAGAGGGTGTTTCCAACATCTTGCTTAATGTATTCTAGAAACTTTTTATCCTATGTGGACAACCCTACACAGGGTGAGTCGAGATGGAAGAGCATCAATATATCAGTAACAGGGAGGATGACGACATAGAACATTTCCTTTATGTTTTATTCGTCTAAGTTAGTGTTAGATGAGGAAACATGTTCCTGTAGTTAAAACAAACAAAAACTAAATCAGGAGAAATAGGAAATATTATAAAATGATCTTGAGTTGCTCACAAATCAATTAATTTTAGTAATTTATTTTTAATTTTTTAAAATCTAATTTTTCAGTTTAACTTTCAAACTTAAATTTGATTTACCTCAATGTTACTAAGAGGTGTCATAATTCAGTTGTTGACGGAGGATAAAGCAGTGTGTCTGCAGGAAAATTGCATCATCTGTTTCTTCTTTTCCTCTGCAGTAATCAGTCAGACAGCAGATTTTTTTTCCCCCCGCCAGTTCACAAGCTGAAACCCCAGCTCTCAGCTACAAGCTGGCTCTGGATCTACCCCCAATCTATGACAAAAATCAGGGCTAATAGCCAACAACTGCTTGTTACTCTTTTGTAGTTTGTCTTGACTGATGGTCTGAGAGTATTGATTTAGCTTCAAGTCTGGTTGATGGTTGAAATATATCACACTTATCTTGAAGTTCTAAATTCTAACAAGCTTCCTTATTTTTTTTTCATAAGAAAAAAATAAAAATGAATTAAAAACAACATCAGTGCAAACCCTGGATACAGAGATGTGCCAAGCAATTAGGGGAAATCAAAACATATGCATTTTAAGGTTAACTGAAGCACCTTCAGAGTTACAATCTATTGAATTGTTTTTCCTGTGGAATACTTAGACATTCTCCCAAATGATATCACAATATCAACACATGTAGATAAAATAAAATGTTCATTTTTAAGAATCATTGGAATTACATCAATACGTTTTTGTGGAGTCACTTCCTTAAATTTCAAACTGATTTGACTTATATGTGTGAATGTAATAGGGAGCATAATTCCTCATTGTGAAACTCCACTTCAAAAGAACTTCAACCTCCATTATGTTTGTTCAACTGTATGATTTTTGGTACGTTTTCCAAAAACATGTCTGTGATTTGTTGTTCAGTGGGACTCAGTCCAAAAGGAATAATTTGACCCTCAAATGATTGTTTTCTTTAAAGTCAAGGATGGCTTTTGTTGTTTGATTGCATTCGACAAAAAGCATAAAGCTAACGTTTTTGGGAGAAAGTTTCCCCCCAGCAATTTATACTGAACTCCCATGAGAACCACTGAAAACACCACAGGGTGTTAAAACCTGCCGAACCGTAGAGCTACTTTAAACACGCCCTGAAATGTTTGAGGTATTTTGCAGACAAAAGCACAAAAGCAAAGTGGCACAATACAATGGCAACTCAGGTTGGATGCTAAGTACCACACACTCATGCCCGCTACGCTTTATGTTTCACAACCATGTGTGACTGGCATTTATCTGAGTGACAAAAAACGGCAATATCGCCACAATAAATTTTAAAGTAAAAGAATTTTATAAAGAGAACAAAGAGAAAGAGTTACGGATAGTTGACACTTTGGTCTCATGTGGGCAAATCCCTTATACAGGAAGAAAGATTTCAACTAAGGTGAAAGTACACATGTCTTTTTCTAAAACTCTTTTCTTTTTTTAATGGATGCCGAACCAAAGTCAGTCTGAAAAAAATCCTCTGACTCACTCCACCTGTGCAATATTTCACGCATATTGCTGCATACAGAACCTGCCTTGTAATTATTGCTCTTTGGTCAGACTGCTCAGTGCTCTGTGTTAGCGCAAGATAAAAATCACTGTTGAGTGGTGTCAAGTGCATGCATAAGTAATTTCCAATGAGCCATTTGAACTTTGTATTTGATGGTCTTTGATGGCCCTATGACTGAACATACAGAGAATACTGATGTTTCAATGCTGCTGCCAGGCCCTTTATTCAAGTACCTGAGTTCAGTTTAACTTGACGTGCAGTTTGTGATACATATTCACTAATATCCTTAATAGCAACAATCCCTCATCACAATGCACTATTTTAAGGTTCTTCATTATGTAATTTTTTTGTGGAAACAGGAAGAGCTGCACAACATCTAATTAATTCTTTTAAATGAGACCCCTTTAACTCTAGGGTGGGAAAAAGTCAAAATGGATTCCTGAGGAATTGAAAAGAACTGTGGTAAGAAACAAAAGTACTTTAGACCGGTGGTTCAAGTTACCATTACAAACAACAAACAGGACAAAACCATATCTGAAATTTTACATGTAAATAATTGTGTTAATAATCATGAGTAGGTAGAAAACAATCATTTTATTTTTAATTTCATTTTTTTAAATATCTGCTTATGATCAACAGTCAACATTTCACACACAGATTAAAGCAAAAGAAACAGCAGTGGGCCTGTAACAAAACACTGAAGATTATCTGTTCTGGTGAGAGCGTCATAACAGATAAAACGAGACTTAGTGGCAGTGCATGACACAGAGGGGTTCAGAGACAGTGAAAGCACAGATGTCTGCATCAAGGCCCAAACAAATGTTCAATTCACATACAAGGTGCACTCTGTGGGATTTCTACTGTGCTAAGCTGTCTGTAAAATTATTTAGCGACAGACAGTCTCTCTCTTTCTGTCTATTTCATTTCTCTTCTCTGGAGCTCACTCCTGTTTTTGTTTTTTTGTTAGTTCCAGTCTCCTTGTCTGCTGAGGGAATGCTACTGAGCAATTTGCTGCTTGTAAATACCTAGATTCCTGATTAGAACTTTAAACCATAAATAATTCCATAAGTGCAACAAACACTGCTTGGACAAAAAGACATTGACCAGATTTTACTGTGTTGGTATATCATTCTATGGGTGAGATATACTAATGTTTTGATGTAGTCAGTAGCTTCTCATCCCTTAACAAACCATACCAGAAGGCCGTGTGTTGGTGCAGAAAAAATTCCTCTCTTTCAAAATGGCCAAATTATTCATCTACATCAGGCGCACAAAACAGAAAAAACCCACAAAGCTTGCCAATGCATTAAAAAACCTAAACAATAGCTGTGAGCCACTATTTGAGGAAAACCTTGTGATCATAGTTCACAAAGCTTTTGTCGAGAATGGACCCTAAAGACAAAGGCATACTGTATATTTTGAGCTCAGAATAATCATGTGTTTTGTCTGCTCTTTACTGAACCATAATTAGACATCAGTTGGTTATTTTTGGGAAAATTTTCATGTGTAGTTTGTTCAGGGTGAAGCATCTTTGTGTATTTTTCCGACGGCCTTAAGAGGAAATCAGATGCGGAGACACAGGTGGTAACCCTGAGGCAAACGACTTATGAAGATAGTTCTGACAGAAAACTGAGTAAATGCACCATGTTTTCACATCGTTACCTGCACTAGATCATCCCAACGTAACACTTTTTTTCAGTACTTTTGAATCAAAGGGATCCTGTGTTTCAGATGGACTGAGGTGTTGTCCCCAAGTTGATTTCCCAATTGCTGTACACTGGTTCCTTTAGTTATATTTCTATCTTTGATGGTCCCTCGGCAAAGGCTTTGCTTTCACATGACCAATAGATTTTTTTTGTCTACAATAGCTCAATAATATCTAACCTCTCTCATTGCAAAACTAAGCTTAAAATCTAATGACAAGTAAATTAAAAAATATATATTTTAGGATTGATAGTGAAATAGCTGAATCAATCAGTTTAATATGTGTGTCAAAAGGTAGTGGCAACATTCTGTTCTGTTTTAAATATCAGGACAGGTTCCAGTTCCTCTTGTGTGATCAGGTAATTGATCAATTATTGAAAAAAACTACCTTTACAGAGGGAGTCAACCGAGATCTGAGTTGGGAGGCACTGCAGAAGTCTATTAGCAAGACTCCAAAAATTCTAAGTGATTTCCTCCCTTGGATGATATTCACTGTCTTTGAATAGCAAGGAACAAATTGGCTGCACACACCATTACATTACAGTGACCCTGTGGATAAGCAGCTTTGTCTCAACCTGGCTGTTGAAGTGCCTCTCTCCGTGAAAGCTTCCATGCAGAGCTTTGTCAGACTAATCCATCCCGCGGACTGCTTCCTGCGCTTGACTGAGAATACTGAGGTACTCATGAAAAGAGGAGGGGGCATCGTTCATTTCTGTCCCTTTTACCATGTCTTCTTTTTTTTCAGAGGAGTGCAGCATTTGCTGTTCACAACACAGTTGTGGATGTGGCTTATCCGCAAACTCAAAGAGTTTAAGGAGAAGTTGTAGGGAGATGTATCACAGCAATACGCCGTATCATACATTTTTATGAATGATAGCGACGTCTGAAAACTGTGTGCTCATAAATGGCCACAAACATGTGCAACAGGGGTACTTGAATAAGGCAAATCTGAAAAATATCTTGTAAATAATAGGGCTCAGTTTTGCAAATCTGCCTGTCCAGTAACAGAGAACAAACCTGGAAGGTATATGATTAAGTCATGTGCCCTCTTCTGAACTTGGTTAGAAGAGAGAGTATTCTTTGGTCTATTTGGGGCACACTGCATTGACTCCAATGATGAGTTTCAAATCAAACAGTGTAGCTAGTAATTATCTTTACTAACTGTTAAGGTAAAACAAAAAATACTCATTCAAACAACTAGGAATTGTACTTTTGTTAACATTTGTAAGTGCCAAGCTTGCCAAGCACTAACATAATATTATAATAGTGAGTTGTGCTCCTTTAGGGAATGAGTGTCCAGGTCTGTGTCTCTGATGGCTTACATGTGGTTACTTTTCTACTGATTCTAACAATTTTAAAATGCTGTTTTGTGTAAAGAAGTGTTGTTGGTGTATTCTGAAGTCCATGTAATCTTTGGATTTTTACCATGAGGTTCAATATGAAGCGTAAGCATAAGAGTTTATAATACGTCTAATATATTCTCAGGAAGAATGGTGGAGTATATGCTGCGGCAAAAATAATTTGAGAGAGATTATTTCATTTGAACTGAAGACCATCACTGCCTGCCTTTCAGCGCTTCTGATGTCAGCTCGCTCGAGCTGCAGTTGTTCGCACGGCACGACATGCCAATTACTCACTGTCACATCTCAAGCGAATGCTAAGCTAAAATTATGCCAACCTCACGGTCACCACATTCACTCAGTTGCAAATGATGCATGGAAATCAAAAGGAGAAGAAACACCGAGAATCTATGAGGGAGGCATATCAGCACATTTCCAGGAGGGGGGTAATATTTTTCATCTGTCTCAGCTGTAGCCTAGGCAAACTCAATATCCTGAGGATAGAATTTTTTCTAAGTGAGTTTTCACAGTGTATGTGTTTCAATATCTAACACAAAGTTTAAATCTAATAAATATATTGGAAATAAGAATCGCACTGCGCCGCATGGTTGGCCTCCCTCTCTTTTTTTTTGTGATAGAAACTTGTAGAAAGACGTGCCTCTCATAGCCTCTCCTTGAAGCTTTCCAGTGGGACAGGGTTAGGGGTGTCCAGGCCATGCAGAGCCATCCATCCTGAAGCACAGATGTGACACGGGGCCGCAGCCTGTGCCAGATGATGGAGGCTGCCACCAACTCTCTGTTAAAACAGTGCCGGAGAGACCCCGTTCCGCAGAGTCCTCAGAGACTTGCAAGCTTTCCCGACATTCACTTAGGTTAACACAGGGACGCCAAAACAGAGGTTGTTTATTTATGAACACTTCCAGGAACTGCATGTCCACATGGTTTTAGATTTCAGGAATGGACAACCAACTGTCAAAGTGGTTTCATCTGTAGGGGTTAAATCAATGGCGTCAGTGCCCTGCCCTGAGCGTAATACAGTGTCGTCTCCTGTGTGATGAAGGCCTTGCACCGTTAGAAGGTTACAGAGTCCTGGGGTGTCCTTCCTGTCCTCTTCACTCGTTTTGTGCCTCATGTTCTCTCCTTTTAAGTGTAGAATCCTAAGTCACAGCGTCATGGCCATGGATTCTTTAGTTTGTTCACATTAAAAGCTTTTTTTACAGACAGCAAATAAAGACCGTCGAGTGATACGTTGCGAAGGATTTTGAGCTTTTTACCATTTTTTTCTGACGGTAACACACAAAGTTGTAATTGTTTGAAGATACAATTAATCTATATTGTCATCTGTAAGGACAAATGCTAGTTTAGAGGCAATCTGCAGAGTTTTTCTTTCTTCTGTCATATGAACTAAAACTTACCCTTGGATCATTTCACAACTCTAATTTCTTCAAAAGCATCCAGTACTGGCATGTGTAACTGCTACTAGCAACTGCATGACATTTGAAATTGGTTTCATTAAGGTGACAGTGATGGAAGGAAAGTATTTTAGTCTGAAATAAAACACAATCTATCCAAGCGGTGTTGATTCATTATCCCTACCAAGTGATTGCCAAAACTAAACCGAGAGATGACAACAAGCATTTACTTAAGTGTTGCTGTGTTACTGGCTGAACAACACTTTTGAGTAAAAGCATCTTTTGCAATATGAAGGTCAACAGTTGACAGTGCAGTTCATAGCTCTATATTTAAAAGCATGAAAAAACAAGCTTTTTAATCGTTGTGTCTGCAGCACCTGTCGTACGTAGCCGACACAGCAGACAAAGTGGTTTCATGTATTTCACTGATCTTCAGGTTTTAATAACATACAAAGAATTTATGTGGAGTCAAGCACACACGCAATGTGGTTTGCTAAAAAAAACACATAATTGATTCATTTCTGGTTCGGTTCGTGCTCAATTACTGGACGCACAGGTATGGAGATAGATGAGCTCTATTACAATACACGCACATTACAATCTACATAATGATTATGTACACGTGTTAGATGTGATTCTTTTTTTTTCTCCTACAAATAAATTAAATCAAAAGCAAAGCTGGAGATGGTGGGAACAGCACAAAGCTTATAAAGCATTAAACGACTATTCTTAAATGAATACATTTAAAATACCATGCCTGTGGCAACATCTAATGCTTCGATTAAAATTTTCTGTATTTACCTGGACCAATTTAGAATCGAGCTGGTCAAAGCAGCCAAAGTTTTAGCCAGAGTTTAATGTCTGAATGAGGCCAAACTTCATCAGAATCTTGCACTGTGTCACGCGTAACCTCCTTATTCAATTTATTCATAGTATAAATTAATAATGGTGGCTATTATATTATGCACAAAGGATAATGGGAATTACAAATCAGTCCACAAAATCAAGGACTGCAACAGTGGGGCTTATGTGGAGTAATTAATTGTGCTCAAGCCATCAATCTAGACTGCTAAAGCACAAAAGACACAACTTCTTAAATAGAGGATATTAACAATGAGCCCTCAAACTTTTCAGCAAACTCGCAGTTTACCTTCCGTGCAGATTACAATGCCTGTAATGACAAAAACGGTGTCTATTATTCCAGCTTGTGACTACAGCACTGAAGTTGAGTGAGTGTAGTATAATGAGGACCTTTGAGATCTTCTTTTGATGTAACCATTTGATGTCAGCTATGAATTGTGGGCATTTTCTAAATTTTACTTGGTAAGTACTTCAATGAATGTCAGGCATGAATAATAAATGTAAAGAATCCGAGTTTGTGATGTCTGGGGAAGTTGGTAAATTAGCAGAGTTTCTGTATATATCCACATACAAAGGAGAAGAGAACTGAAATTGGATATGCAAACTTTTAAGCCAATATTTCTGAAGGTAAATATTTTCTAAGTGGTGAACAGCGTTCTCGTAGTGTGTCACATTAAACTATTGACAGGACTTTGGTGGATTTTGTGAAAAATGTCTGGCTCTCAACATTCTGCATTCATTGTAAACAACTTATAAAAGCCACATTCCTGAAAGCTTTGAGCAAACAACACCGTCTCCCGACTGAGAAGAGGAGTGCAAGGCCGTCTGTGAGATGGAAAATCTGAGTATCTTCTGAGCTGAACTTCTACACCTACAGCAAAGTGGTGAATAGCCTTTTGCTCATCACTTCAACTAAAGGGGTTTTAATTTATAGTAAGTACTGCACAGTTCCACAGCATTTGGTGCCATTTAATGCCAAGGCATTTATAAGAATTAAAATTTCCTAAGCTGTTCCACAACGCCTCTCTCAAGTTTTACAGAAAGATCTGCCTTATGAACCCACATTATTTAATAAAAAGAAGTACCCTGTTTAAGCATAAATGACTCACCCTTGTAACTTCTTTAAACACCAAAAGAGCTTCACTGAAGCCTCCATCCTTAAAATCTTTACTTGCTATCTTTATCTGTTTTGTTGCTTATCCTAAGCAACAATCATAAGGGCTCAGAAAGCTAACACCACAAGGAGTTATTGGTTGGATTAGAAATAAAAGAACTTGGCTTTCAACTATATAGTGGAAAGATTAAAAAAAAGAGAGGACGCTCTGAATTGTTCCAGCGTCGACTAAATGAGAAGTCAATTTATCGAATTTCAACAAAAGCTGTCTTTAAACCATGAGACATTTGCGATAATGAGGAACAACATGCTGGTTCACAGATTCCAATCTTTCACTCTGTTACTTTTAATGAGGTCGAACTGCTGACTGTGACTCATCACTCTGCTTTTTATCCAAAGCTTTGTTTTTCCCTCCAATTTCTTAAAAAGGCCAAGGTATCAAACAGGGGGCCAATATGTGGAATATGAGGAGTAAGTTATTTTAGAATCAAATACTACACTGTTGGGCACATTAAAATATATGTTATTCTTAGAAAAAAATGCTTTTATAAACTAAACACTGATTGGAAAAAATATAAAAACTTTAGGAAAATCTGTTTCTATCTAGGAAAAAAGAGGGATTCTTTTACTTTGCATAAAAATCGCACATGGTTTGTTTTCCAAGAATGAGTCACGTCCAACAAATGCATGAAATAACTGGAGTGGTGCCTCTTGCTTGTGTATTTTCCGGCTTACTCAGTCCAGTAGGGGTTTGCGAATTGTAAAGACGACAGATTAGAGAGAATGAGGTATTTTAGTCGCTCTTCGTTTAGGTCTGGTGTGAATGAAGGGGACTAAATGGGGGACACTGCAGCTCTCAATCTTGAGAAGAGAAGCTCTACAGAGGCAGGATAAAAGAAGTCAGTCAACCAAGGCAGCTGCTCAACTCACACTTTAGTCAACCAACCACACACACTAATCTTTAGTTGGAGACTTACAAAAGAAGAGAAAGGCGCAAACAGCAACGGGGTCTAACGAGGATAAACAGAGTTTACAAAGAGATAAAGATCCCTAGCAATTTCATCTTCCAACTTCTCGTAATTCAATACATCTAAACCGAGTTGATCTAAAAGTTTAACTCTCAAAAGTGATGCCTTTTCTTTCAGCATAAATATTTCACAAAATTTGGATAACTGAAGTGGGACTACCGTAACTCTATCAAGTCATGGTTTCCAATAGTGTAAAATGTTAGATCTACGGTTAGATACCAGAATGTAGCAGAATCAAATGAACCTGTTGGACTGGTATTTTATTTTAAATTAGGAATAAAGGCAGGTGTTAAATCAATACCTTACCTAAACAAAAGAGTTAAATCAGAGTCATAACCCTGTGGAGGGGTTTAAAAGCACTAACAAAGAAGAACTAAATTGCTCCAAGACCAAGTAGTGCAGAGGTGCATCAGGGCACAAGAAAAGCTTGTGCGCAAGTACATTTATTCTAAAGCCTTCTTTATCAGAGCCTATATTTACCATTAATGGTCCACCATCAGCATAGGAAAGCAAGAAACAAAAATAGTTGTGAATAAATGTGACCGTAGTATTAAAAATCCTCATAAACCAAGCAGAATCCATTGTCCATACCACATATTCCATTAAGTCTTCCACGCAGAAAGACCCCAAGTCCCACTAACCAGAACACTCCAAGAAAAAAATATGCAGAGTATAAATTAAACCAGAGTAGAACTACTTCTCTCAAATGAAAAGTTTAATCTTTAGAAAAAAGATTATCTTTGCGTTCAAATGTAAAAAGCTTATCCCATCTGAAACATGGCAGTGAGTTGGATCTAGTTCAAGACGGTTTGCCACTACTGACAGACCAAGGAGTTTTGGTCTATACCTGCCAATTCTGAAGACATGCCCAGGATATCTATGCATAACTTGAATCTCAATAGAAAGTAGGTCATGTAGCAAGTCAACAATACTAAACAAGCAAGGCATTCTATTAAACAATGGTACAGAAAAAAAGGTTTTGTAATGTCCAAGTCTGATTGCTGACCTTAATCCAACAGATCTGTCGTGGGAGGACTTGAATCGAGCAGTCTATGCGAGAAACCAGCCTACATCCCAGATTTGAAGCGGCTCTGTGCCGAGCAATGGACTGAAATTTCCCCAGGCGGATGTGCAAAAAATTAGGAATTTAACATGAAAGTTTCATAATGACTTGGAAGTCAGCATGTCAGATCACTGAAAACAAATCATTTCTACACATGCACAAAAAGACAATACTAATCTTTCTCCGTCAAAATCAGTACTGACGTCATAAAAAACAATGTAATGCCATCAGCCAATTAATGTTCCATGTCTCATAAATACGATCTATTCAGCAAATTTGAAATCTAAATTTTATCATAATTACGATTGCTCTCGTTGACCAACAGGAAGTCGTGGCCAAGTTCATTTGTTGTGCTGCTATCTGAACTGCCATTAGCTCATTCCTAAAAAGCTGAGCATAAATCCAGACATAATAATAATGGTAATATGGTCACTTCTGTTTTTCCCCTATCTTAAGAGGTCAGTATGGAAACCTCTCTGAGTTACTATATCAGCAAAGGCCACTCATTAGCTTTTCAAAGCCTGTAAATACCTCAAATGGATGCAGTTAATATACCCATCAATTGTTTTGTCAAGATGATTGAAAATTACATTAACTGGCTTGGACTGAGAAATTATTTTATATGACAAGGATCCTAGTGAGTATCCACTGACATTTTTTAAAATTTTTATTTCTTGGGCACTCAAAGACCATGTCACAGAAGCACACACTGCTATGAAATTTAACAAAATAATATTGTGGCCCTGGCCTGAAAAGCTTTCCTTACTTATTTTCCGAGCTATGTTTGGAGCGCATGGCAAATACAAAGTACCTTGTAAAAAAATTTGTTCTGAATTTTGTTTTGCATCAATTCGATCAGCCTCCTGATCCACCTCTTTGAATCCCATTTAGTTTAGAATACATTAATTTGGTGATATAATGGAACCCAAGCTTAAATCTAGTATTCCTGGTACTATTGAAAAGCCCCACTCTATGTGAAACCATACATCAACCCAGAGAAGTCTGTCCATGTTACCTGACTTTTGAGCTGCTGGAAATAGTTGAAACCACCTAGATTCTCAGTTGTTGATTCCATGTAATCCAATCTCTCCTGTCAGCTACAGACTCTGAGCTAGTTCTTCATTAATTTCCCAACACGTCATCACAGCCAGATTGTGCACACAAGGCCACATTCTTACGGGGAATGACTTGGCAAATAAGAGTACAATTTAAAAGCATATTAGCTTTTATTAGCTACAGTTAAATGAATGGATCAGTTGTCAGCCATTATGTCAGTGTCTAAGAATGAGGAGTGCGCTGTCTGAGTAAATTAGGCTGCACATGTTTTGGCAGTAAAGATATATGAAATAAGGAGGACCAGAAAAGAAGAAGATGAAAAAGAAAACAGAAATAGGAGCCACAAACCACTTTTCCCTTGACTGAGCATGGGGCATCTTTTATCAGGGTTCATCCACTTCAATTAATCTTTAACAAATGTGATGCAACCCTTTCCAACCCCTTTCACGCATGCCACCTCATTCTCATCTGCAACATTCGCTCTCTCAAACATATAAAGCCTGAAAATATATATTGCACTTCTGAGCATTGATTGAAGCTACCTTAGAACACCTACTGGGCTACCAAAAAGAGCAGTTAAACTTTCATGGAGTAAAATCAAGAACCTGTGGGGAATGTAATCACACTGAGTGAAAATAATACAGAGGTGCGTGTTGAAAGCTTGCTTTAGAGCTCCTTTCCCTTCCTGTGTATCACTTCAGTGGCAATTTTACCAGAAAGCAAGAGTCCTCACACAAAAGATTGGTCTTTGGAAATACCCAAGCCTCAGTTATGTTGTGCAACAGTCAGAATTGCTCAATAATGCATCAAAACCCACAACCCCCATGTAGAAGCAGTCAGTATAATCAAAATACAAGTTAAGGTTTTCATAATAGTGGAATATAAATAACTGTGGAGAGAAATTATGGTTATGTAAATTTGATGAAGGATGATTCAAACCAACAATGAAGCTTAGCTCAAGAAGAAGGGATGTAAGGCTGGCCAGTGTTGTATTTTTGGTCATATGCACACAATGGGTTCATGCTTAGTGCTACCATCTAAATCTAGAATCTTGAAAAACCTGCAGCATGGTGATACAAAAATATATTTTTGTCTTCTATTACTTCAATTCCCAATAATCCCTCATTTTGTCCAAGTTAAGAATAACAATTAGGACACAACAGGTTATCAGTATCTATATTCTATACATATATATATGTATACAGAGGGAGATGATGTATTTAATATGTAAATACACATTTAATATACTTTTTTCTTTAGAATAAATACATTAGTTTGATTTATCTGTACCTTGTCTAAAACACTCCAAATCTGACAGAGTTCATTAAAAAAACATCAGGGTAGTAAAAAAAAAATCCATGAGGATTTAAGCAGATTTCTTTAGAACTTCTCTTTCTCATGTATTGATTCATGCTTTGTGTGTTGTGGGTGTGGTGTCTTCTCCCTACATCAGACCTGAGATGAATGCTCATGTGGCGTGAACTGTACAGATTACTGTTCTCCGCTGCTTAACCAGTGGCTTTTTCTTCACCTTGAGCACATCCATTTTTTCTCCAGGTTTCAAGGCTCTTAGCACTTTGCTATGGTATGTTGAACATCCACCAACTACCAGAACAGCTTCCACACACTAAGTCTTGTCCATCTGCATGCCTGCATGGCTTATTCTCCCCACAATCTCCATAGCTGAACAACTCACTGGTTCAGGTTGCACTCTGGTATCCTGATCACTCACCTTGACTGTACCCACATGTGTTTTTTTGGATGCTTGCCTCCACTAGTCATGTTTTTGGGACCAAAACCAAAAGCATTTATAGCACAAAGCCCTATTGGTGTCTCTCTGTTTTGCTGAAATGTGGTTACTTGAATCATTTTTTTATTTTTTTATTATCTGCACATTACCATATTGTTTGGATGTGGATGAGATGATATTTTTGTTCGAGAAAAAGTCTACAGATCAAATGAACCTGTCACATGCTTGTAGAGCCCAAAAGATCCTGTGCACTGAAGGAGAAAAAAACTACCTAGAAAAAAATGTTTGTATATATCACTAACAAAAAAACTGCTGTTTCAGTTGTATGTGTTTACAAATGTGATCATGCCTTTCTTGAGTAGGCCATCGGCCAGTTAGAATTATGTAACTATGTTAACTTACCGTCAAACATTTTGTGCCTTGAGATAAATGTTGTCCTTATGTGGTGGCTGTTCTCCTCGACCATACTCTCAAACTCCAGTTTGCTCTGCTGGTTGAGTTTGTCCTCCATCTCAGATGTGCAGCAGGTGTATCCCTGAGGACAGACACGGAGGTGCTCACCTGAAGGAGACAAAAACACAGGGCATTGTTTTTACACGCAACAAGGCCAAAGCATTTGGATTTTTCAAAAGACTGAGCTGAGCCTTTGACAAAAAAAAAAAAAAAATCCCCTGCGATTTTAGGTCTCTCATCACCCAAGCTATCAAAGGCGGACAGACCAGAAAAAATCAGAAAAGGTAGTATTTGGTCACTTGCCATCAAATGAAACAGAAAGTTACAGATTAAAGGTATAGGAGTGCAGATGACTTGTTTAGAGTTTCCTTTCTCAAAGCATTGCTTAGTGTCAGGAATTACGGTTCACCTGCTTTCACAAATTTCCTTGGGACATGCAAAAAGTCAGGAAACTCAGGTTATGGTGCAGCTTCTTATTTTCAACTGTAAAATGTGTACCTACATAACAACCATATACACACTAAAGCAACAACTGCTTATTCACTAAACAGAATACTTAATATTAGCATGCATTTGGAGTTGAGTTTCTGGAGCCCTCAATGGAGTTCTGCTTTTAGCTTCTACATAAATATTTGGCTTTTTAGGTGCCAAATGTCTTGTTATTTTCATCAGCCAGAGCCAAGCTGGTTGCCGTGTTATAATCAATTTTATCATCTGTTGCTAGAAACAGTGAAGATGAGAATGGTGACAGTGCCAAGTGGTTAATGAAATGTAATTTGGATGATTGGTGTAGAATTGTTTTTTTTTTATGAATTGGTGTTATGTAAGTGAAACCGAAGTGAAAAACTTAGAGGTCATCACAAAAACAAAAAACAAAACCAAAAATACTGGTTGCAAACACCATAAACTTTATTTAATGAACAAGTTTGTTGCTTAAACACATACTTTCAGACCAAACTCTATTTATCTATAAATTACTGCAAATTTATTTGTGTTAAATGTGTAAAAGGTCTGAAATTACACGAAGATATAAAAGACAGTATTTTCAAGTCTGATCAAATTAAAAATGTATCACCATCTGCATAATGACACGGACCCGGCTGAACCTACCATTCATTTAACACACCTTTAGGCATAGTAATGGAATCACAAGCCCGTGTGCTTCATGTGGGAGGCAAAAGATTTTAGAGAGAATGATGATATGAAGCACACAAGACAGATTCCTGCAGCACCACAAAGCAGTGATTCTTTCTTTGTAAAAAAAAATATCAGGGCAGTTTGAAGAGTGAGAGTAAAAAGTCATGCTGTAACAATTCCAACAGAATTTCTTAAATCATCAACTTGGGAAAGTTATGTCTAGAAATATCCATGTAAAATAAGGGTACGTCGCCAAAATGTGGGTGGAAAGCTTTCATATATTTTTTTTTCTATGAATCCACTTCTGGTTGTATTGCGCATATAAAGGTCATTATAACTTAATAAGATGCAATACTCTCCTCAAGGGATTAGAGGCATAAAGGCAATGAGAATACCTCAGGTTTACATCAGGTAAAAGAGATCAGTGATTTACCTCAAACAGCTAAAATAAAGAGTTTTAATCACTTTTATCACCATGATTTAGAGTGACAGAGACTGTATGTGTCAAGTCCTCCAATTGAATGGGATCAGAACTGTTGTGAATTATGCATTGTTGTGACGAAGATAAATCTAAAAAAAGGCTGGAGAATTTTTGAAGGCTTTTGTATTTGGTATCAATTTGCTTTTGGACCTAATGCAATGTGACTTGATGCACAGTTAAATATACGTATAATACTATTTGTTACTTTGCTTTATTTTTATTTTTTTTATACATCGGGGAAATCCAAACTCAAATTAATTTATAACTGACTTTAACTGATTTCACAGATAAATTAAATAGAATAAAATGAGATGGCAAATGACCAGCGAAAACAGTACAACAGTACAAAGAAGAGAACAAGCTTCCAGAATAGTTTAGAGCACCAGTAGCCCCACCTCAATTTTCTACAAACATGAAATGCTTTCTTTAGAGTAATGACTTTAAAACCTTTTTTTTTTCACAGATTTAATTTTGTATCGCTAATAAACAAAATCACTTAAGCGTAAAATTATGTCTTTGAGCTCTTGTCTGAGCAGAAGAGGCTAATGAGAATGATTCAGGAAGGCCTTATCAGTGAAGAACACACTAAACAAAAGATTGATGTGGTTAATGTCCAACACGGATAGTTTATTGGCCAGAGCCTGTGTCAGAGGAGCACCACCACAGCAGTTGATTCCATCTTAGCTGGCACTTGAGTAGATTCTTTGGAAAAGGTGCATGTGTATGAGTCATTAAATATACATTCAAATATGGCAAATGTATCAGTGTCACATTCTTTTTTCATAAGAATTTCATAGGAATTTTATACGTCCTCTAAAGCTAAGAGCATCAGACACCATCAAAGATTAAAGAAAACAGCCTGGAATAGAGTCATATGGCAGATTTGTACTTTCCAGTTCCATCTATTGACATTTGAGAAAGAGAAATACCAAATGGATCTCACTGTAGCAAAGGAGAAATAAAGTGAGGCAGAGACAGTGGGACATTTTTTCTGAGGAATCCTTCCCCAGCACACAATGCTGAAACTGTCAAATATGTTGATGCCTTGCATTCTTATACAGTACGCTATAGATGAGGGAACTCTATATGGATAATGAAACAAGGAGGATGTAGTATGTACGTGCTGGCACTTTCAAATGTGCTTAATCCGTAATCAGTCCTCAGAGAAGCTCCGAGCTCCAGTAATGAGGGGCACCATCAACAGTTCAACATAAACCCATTTCTCTGGAGAAATGCTCAAGCCCCCGGCCAAATTCTCTAAAAACATAAAGTAAGCTGAAACGCTCGAGTCACTTTCTCTTTGGTGATTCTTTAGGCTCTTTTTTCCCCCTTTCTGCTAATTGACAATGTTGCAATGTTAATGCAACAACAACAACCGTCACGCTTGAGTGCCAATATGTGGAGCATCACTGCATGTGAATTTTGGTTCCAAGCTCTTATCATTTTTGACACATGCCTGCAGAGGAAAACAACATTGTGTGAGAGCACATGATAAAAAAAAAAGTGAAGGATACAGATAAAGCTTCCCACATTTCACTGTTCATCATCTTATTTCAGATATTTCCAAAATAATCATCAAAGCGTGCATGGTGCAATGAGCTAGATCACACTTCATTTTCAAAGGAGGAGTCTTTATTTTCAGCAACCATTTAAGTGTTACTTGAATTTAGTTCCACTTTTTTATGGTTAAGAGTTTAAAAGAAAAATCTTCATTCCAAGCGTTCACCACGTTTTCCAATACCTCAAACAGCTGGCCAAGTAAGAGCTTGGCACAAGAGTAGGTATTGCATAACGATGCATAAATGAAAGATCACAGTTTCTTGTTGTGTTCAGGAGCTCATACCTCTGACATACTGTATGTCACTTTCAATTTTGAAGTCTCCCCGTGATCCAATAAATTAGCTCAACTTGTTGCAGGAGGTGGAATACCAATAGTAGCCACCAAGGCTTGGCAAAAGATTATAAAGAAAAAATTGAATCGATAACAGGAAAAGCTGTCTTAAGTGTGAATGACAACTGGAAAGAATCTGTGGTGTTTAAGCTGTCATAGGTCGTGCATCACTCGTTTTTCAGTCTTATTCTTATATACGAACACACAATCTAACATACGCAGCCATTTTCCCATTTGAAAATTGTGATTGAATAACCGATATTAAATAAAACATTGTGTGGGCATAAGTGTGAGCTGCATTTCTATGAGGTTGTGACCCCTCCTTTGTCACATTATCTTACCATTTTCCTGATATGTTTTTCAGAGTCCTACTCATATTACAGATACCATTCTGTACTAAAAACCAAAACAGTAAAGCAATCTACTTTACCATGTCTACCTTTTTTCCCTTTTCTTGTAAAAAATGTGAGCTTTTTATCTTCAAAACAAATCAAGATCTTAGTGAGTAAAACATTCTATTATCCACAAATGTACATCTGGTCAGTCATAGTCTACTTATTTGCTTTGTAGCCTAAATTAAATCTAAAACCAGTCAATCCACAACATCTTTTGCAAGATAACCCATGCACAGATTCTGCTTCTTCAGTTTTTTAGCAAAAAGTGTTAATGGAAATAGTAATATGATGATTCAAACAATAAAACTGCAAGTGACTAGAACAATTCCTTAAGAAAAAAAAATGTTGGATATAGTAAAATGAGTCAGTGAAAAAATTAAAAACCTCAATAACAACATAATAACAACACCAAATGAATATTTTTGTGAAATAAGTAAGTTAGGCTACAAATGGATAAGTAGTCTGAGAACCTTCTTTTGTATATTTGCTACATTAAATTACATTTTCTTTAAATATAGTTAACTATATATTGAAAAAACACTAACTTAATTTTAGCTGTTCCAAATGTAACTTTTTAAACTCAGAAACTTTGGTTACAATCAATCATGGATAACATTTTCATATTTTACTTCTTCTATCTTGCTTTTGTACTTCTAGCTTTAGTTCTATTTTATACTTTTCTTCTACTGGTTCTGTTAATGGGCTTGAACCTGAACTTATTTTTTTTAAAATCTGTTGAAATGACAGTAAGCAAACACTTGAATTGAATCATATCTGCAATCGGACTGAAATGGTAAACAACCACATTTTCTTGACTTTTTCCTCTCACGCAGTGAACATTGATCAAATAAACCCGTTCCACTGTGCACATATAAACACCTCGTCCTCACGTGTCCGTCTGAACAGAGAAGAGGGCCTGAGTATGCCTGCTCTGGAGGAACAAAGTTTTGCACTTGGTTGCACTTTCCCACTATAAACCTTGTTTGGAATGTCATAAATCGGTCAACTAAAAATGAAAACCTTTCAATTTCTGAAGGCTTTTGTAAACACTGCCAATGTTAATGGCTCTGGATAAATCCCAGCTGTTAGCAAGTGTGTTGTTAAGGGGGGCCTATTATTCTCCTTTACAGCTTTGTATTTTACTATGATGACTTATGCTACCTTTTATTGCATCCTTGGTCTTAAACAAGAGGATTTAGCTCCCCTCTGTTTAAGATGAACCATCCCCCCTTAAATCCAACTGTTCTCTGGTAAGTGACCAGTCAGAACGTTGCTAAGGAGTAACACTCCATGCTCGTGGGTTGTGCCATGGCAGCATTGGTCCGCTACGCCCGGGCTAAATTGCCACAAGAAAAAAACAAGGAATAAGGACCAACCAAATGTTTGCTGACTTTTGAGTTACATTAATGAAAATAGGGAATTTATGAAATATGGCCGTTTCATTTAGCTTTGCTTAATTATGTTGGTCTATATAGACTTGATGGGTTATTAACAAGTCACTTCCCCGCTTTTGAAAAGGATTAACTTAGCAAAATTCAATTAGGGGATCTTTGACATGTTTGCTACTTTAGACAACTGAAAAAAAAAAAAACACTTGTTGGATCTCTTACAGCTGGGACCTTTCACATGATAGGTCCGTAATTCATGTGCCGTGCTTCTTAAGCTTTTGCAGCTGGGATAGACTTCCGGTAGATGGACATATTTTACTACCCAGATCCTCTTTGTTAAATACATAAAACCAAATTCAAGCACAAATCAACTGTCTCCCTTCTCTCTGCTTGCCCTGTGATTGTTAAGTGACCTGTCCATCCTGTTTCCTGCTTCTCATCCAATGGCAGCTGGGTTAGGGCATGGCTACCGTGTGACGCTTTATTGGATGAAGTGGATATATAAGATGGATGGATGGATTTAAACACCCAAAATAATACCAAATTGTTCCATTGTATATTAAACCTCATCTAAAACTAACTCACAAATCTAAATGTGAATATCTACTATTGTAACATTATGATGGACAGTAAAAGCATCTCCAGTGAATACATGTTACATCTGATGGCCAAATAATCCACCTAAATCTGTTTCAGCTCTTGAAACATTTCGACATTCTTAAGTGAATCTTGATGATATCCAGTTGCTAATTGGAAATAATGATTTTCACAACACAGAAAAATATTCAGATGTCTCACTTAAATAAGCATACAGGTTAGAGGTATTTGTTTTTTTAAGGGCTTTGAGAAACAGCATTGAAATTGATCATACAACCAAAAAGACACCAGTGTATCCCTGTTTTTTCGAGAGTTAGGGAAAAACTTGCTTCCATTTTAGGTGTGAAACAACACAGATGTGACTTAAGCTTTACGTCTGGCACATCTACCCGCATTCATAATTCATTAAACTCCCAGCACAATCATAAATTCAAGGATCACCACACTCAAGCATACAGGCATACATAAAACATTATTTACTCACAGGTTCATCTCATTTATAAGCAAATAGTTATGTAAACAGTGTGTATTAGTACAGATAAATGCTATCATATGCTCAGCCTGGTCCAACTTACTAATGCACCATTTTGTCTTTGCAGCTGCACTGAGCTCAGATGTCAAAATCTGCTGCTGCTGATGAGAGTTTCAAATGTAAGTAATTACAGACAACAAGATAATTAAGGACAAATACTGATGTTCTTGGGAGATTATTTGACATTAGCTCAGATGTTTTTCTCGTAAAAAAAAGGAAAAATAGTGAGGCAGGAGTAGGTTTTGCCTTTCAAATGCAATCACATTTTTTGTTTAGCTTCTTTGAGGCACAGATGTGTTTGGATCTTCTGGATCACAAACTTCCCAAACTAATAATCCTGATTGAAGTGAACTTTGCAATTCCCTGCAATTGCCTTCTGGTTTCCAAATGCTCGCAGACAAGCTGATAAATTTGAGGAAAAAGCATGAAGAAAGAGGTATGTTTGACACAAGCAATCAGTCAGCCAGAAGCATCTGCTTTTACACAAGTCAGAGCTCTTTGAACAAACTTTAAATGTTACTTCAAAATGATTGTATACTGTATGTGAAATGTATGTTTAACATACCACAAATCTGATCTGCTTGCTGATGTAGCTGGCAATATATAGGTCATTGGGATGAAGAAGAGAGTCCTTGAGGTATGATCGTGCAGATTAAAGCAATAACATCATATGGCATGCTTCACCCCACATATTCCTTGTATTCTGCCTCACTTCCCAGGGGATTCATATCCCTTGATATCTAAGTCAAATGTACTCGGTGTTCGGGCTTTCATATTCAGGCACATGCAGCACTCATGTCTAATGGGAAGGCAAAAAGGATTGCATATTTCTTTTCCTTTCCAACAGCAATTCATTAAAATTGGCAGCAGAACTCACACTTAGCAAGTCAGCCATGTTATGTCAACGGTCAGAAACAAAAAAACAGCGCAAATCTGAGTTACGAAGGGCTTCACAGCCACCGAAATTTAGATAAAAACTGAGGCTGAGGATTCTAAAATTAACAAGACACTTCTCCTAGAAAAAAGAAGTGGCACTCCTTTTATCGAAACCATTATTTTTATTTCTGCAACTGGGTGGATCAACTGACAGGTCAGACGCTTCTCTCAGAGCCTTTTTCTGAATATTTTTCTGGAGAAAATCTCTTTCATATATTTTTTTCAATAATATTCCATTATATATTCTGTAAGTAAAATTGCATTACAGTTGTACAAGGAGAAGAAACAAAGAAAGACATGATATGACCATAGCAACTGCAGAAGGCTGAAAACAATGCACCACCTCCAGATCCATTAGAAGGATACAAAGCAGGCCATACAAAAGCTCTTTGGGAATGGGTTGGTTGTAGCAGATTTTAGGACTGTTTCATGTTTGCCATTTTACATCAATTTAACTAAACAAATAGGAACATGTGTTTGTGATGTGCTCACAATAAAGTCCCCAATGATAATTGCCACTTGGTTCATTGCTAAATCGCCTGTTCAATACTTGTTCATCCCTGTATTGAGGTGTCTTTTTCATGCATGAATTACTCATGATTCAATGTTAAGTGAACTAAACTCTCACCCAATTTCTAAAGGAAATCTTTCAGAAAACTATTGCTGTAAACTTTTTTATGAAAGTGTGCTTCCTTGGAACGCATTTTATATTCAGCACAGATAAGATACCAACATTTAAAATGAAAGATTCTCGTAATCTACTTCACTGGCATAGTTTAACACACTGAAGTTCAAGACAATTTTATTAAATAAATAACTATATGATAATATGACCCCTGCAAAACCAAACTTAATCATAAACTCCATTTTGAGGAAACAATGGAGAGCCAAAAGATAAATCTAAATAAAATGGCAATAGAAAAAACTATACTTTCTGTGCAGTAAGGAAGCTTTCAAAATGCAGCAAAAAAAACATATCTAACTTTCAATCTATAATTTTTCAACCCATTTTCAGGCGCAAAGAAAATTACTATCTGTATGCTCACTGGCCAACATAATATTCATAATAGAATAGAATATTTGCAAAAACCTTAAGAATCCAATGCTAGGCTAAAAGAAAGAAAAATGATGAGAATAAAAGTATTACCTTCATTTATTCATTCATCGATTTATTCACTTAAGTACTTGAGTCACATAAGTAATAGCTGGTGGGTTGAATCAAACTTTGAAGGTCAATCGACAGGTTGTTTTATATTTTCTCAATGCCTGAGTTTCGAACATCTCTGTCTCTGATGTCTTTGTAAATGTTCACATTTATTGTGCTGCTTTAGATACAGAAAAGGCACTTGAGCGCTCGACACATTAATCTGCTGTCAGAAGATAAATGGATGCTGAATAACATGTTTCTTATAAAGCAACAGGATGAAAAAATGACCAAGGTTAAGTTCAAGTCCAATAAGTTCACCATAGCTCAGCTCAAGACAGAAGGGTCCATCTTTTGAAATCTCATATAGTCTTTAAAACAGTCATTTAATCAGTAATCTCTAGGATGATAAAAGATAGTTTAAAATCCCATGACATTGAACATATAAATATAAAAACCCCACAATATTTTAGGGTAACTACAGGAAAAAGTGGGTTTTATCCCCATGGAGGGTATAATGCCAGATAACTCCCTAATGGATTCATTAGTCTACCTGGCCAAAGGGCAAACTGCATATGGGCGGAGCCATCTGCCACATTTACTAACCACTCTTGCCAGCATTTATAAAGTGAGGACAGTCATGCCAAAGCTTTATGCCAAACAAGCAAACAGATAATGAATTCAATAGAGAACAATTCATTATTAATGCAGGCTGCAAATTCTTAGAAAGATGCAATGCAGTACTTGACATGAATTACTGCCTGGAGTGGCAGCATCTTTCCTGAAACATTTTACAAGAAAGAACCCACAAGAGGCAAGTCTATACAGTCCACTGTGCATGTAGCCTACATTTCGACTGAAATCAGGCTTCATTTTTATCTGTTTCCATCAACCACAACAGAGCCACACTCAGTAACTGGGAAGCACCATCTTGAATTAATCACATTTATTATCATTGATCTACCACCAGCTTCCTGTTCCAGTCTCATTCAGAGCTGCCGCTGGAATATTGCCTTTTCACAGCTCTTATAGTTTGGCAGCCACAAAGCACCAACGTGCACATGGACTCACTGCCTTCATCGAGGGCACACACCTTAAACAGCTCCATGTTCATCAAATGTCAATTCACCAACTCAGTTCACTTGAGCCTGGTCTTGTATGATTTCCATAATTCAATTTGTCCTAAAGTCAAGAAGTCTTTACGATTCAGTTTAAGTCGATACTTCCTTTACAATATCATTTTATGTACAAACAGGAATATTGAGATCTACCAGAAATGGAAAAAGCATGGACCAAACCCACTGGATCCTGAAAAACACTACAGTTACAGTCTCTCGTGTTATTATATCTTGATGTGAGTAAACATTGATTTTTTAACATGGTGAGTATACGGCATAGCATTTGTACTCATGCTTTTGTACTCATGTCACTATGCTTCTACGGTTTCAGCTTGTTAAACGAGGCACACTGAAGTAAGACCGCTCACGCACCAATCAGTCACTGAAATGATTATGACACGGGCAAACTTAGGGACTCGCCGAGCAGATGTTGAAATAGACCTAACCACAGCCTGTTTAGTAAATGATTGAAGGACAACCGAGCAACAAAACAACTGAGAATGATGCAAATGTGAACTGAGTGACAAAGAGTTTTATTTTTCATACATAATTTTGTGTGATGGAAACAAAGCTGTAAAGCTTTTACAGGCTGGCAAACCTGGCTACATGTGGAAAAGCAAGGCTTTTCAACACCATTTTGAGTTCTAAAGTTTGCTAGAAGAACAAAAGACGAGCAGTACAAAGGATGTCAATGGCTGGAAATTGAGAATCCTGAAAGGGGGGGATAAGAAGACGTGGTGCTATCTGGAAACCGACCAGCACACAGTGACTGATCACCGCTGTGGACAGACTCTCTTGACATTGTACTGTGCAAGGGGTCAAAACACTTCAAAATTGATGGCCTCTACCATGAATGCTGGGGATTTAGAAATTTCAGAGTAGTTCATCAGTTTAGTGGTGTTCTTTTCAGCAGTTAACGCCTTTGAGGTTGTCAACAGTTATCTCAAGCCCATGGGTGTTCATACACCCACGCACAACAGTCATTTGTCTGATAAAATCCTTTCTGTTAATTCATGTTCATAGAGAGCATAATTAGAATATCTTCTTCAATGTTTACATGCTCATATGCTTTAAAGTTATCTAGTTTTCTAACTGTATATTTTCAATACAGTACAGACAAAACACAACTATAGAATATGGGACTTTCCCATTACGGATAGTTTTTCTTTTTCTTTTTTTTTCTCTCTCCAGGCTCTCTTTTTACTAAATGGCTCAAGCCATCTTCAGCACACTGGACAGTAATTGGTAAAAGGCAGCCTGAGCCACATGTCCCTGCAAAAGGTTGACACTTTTATCTTTGAGATCTATTGACTCAGGTACAGCTTAGGCCCTCTCTCACATCTGGGCCGAGACTATCCTTTCTTTGTTTGTGCTGAAGCACATTTGCAAGCCCCTTTTGTTCAACTGACATGACCTTGATTGGAGCGCAATCACATTCACAAGTAGGATTAAAGGGTGTTGAAAGATGGAGGTCTGTAAAGTTATGTGAGAAAGAAAAAAGAAGAGCTTTGGGACCAAAGTGCAGTGGTGATCTTAATTTTCTAGATGTGTCAGAATTGGACATAAGGACGGATAAATAAGTCTCTTACTTGAGAAGGACGATGTTTTGAGCGAGCTTTAAAAAAAATGACATCATGGTGTAACTGGTGGCAGGACTGAGCGTAAAGCCTGGCCGAATTTCGATTTATATTTGCTAAAACCTTTATGAAAATACTGACTTTCAAAGTCTCTGACTGAAATAAATTATAATTTGGTATTTCTTCATTTTATAATGTTGTAAAACTTAGTCTATCAGCATCACAGTTAGGGCTGTGACAGGTATCAAAGTACTCGTTTACACCAAAATAATGTCTATAGAGCAATGTAATTCCCCTATAAAGCCAAGCAGCCTTGGTTTTCTCATCTGTCCGAAACAAGTTATGTGGCAGTGGCTTTTTCTTATGGTTGTCGGTTAACAAGCTTTATTCTATAAAACTTTTCATAACTAGTCTAACATGTAGCAACATGTAAGGTAAAAGTTTTATCTTTATTTCATGGTGAAGTGTTGCCAGATCAGTCCTGCCGGCATTATGGCACCTTTCTTCCCTCACCAGTCCGCATCCAGCGACACAAAGAAAATCTGGGAGCTGTAAATAACATCTATCATCTATCATCTCAGTAGAATTCTCACTACAATTTTAAATTTAAAAGGCTTTTTTTTTTATTGGATGACATCAGATTTGTAAAGTCAGTAAATGGTACTTTCCCTATGAAGCTGCACCTTTTATTTTCGTTGATCACATTTGTGGAGATTTTAAATCCCAATAGGAAGTTTTCCTTTCTCGAGGGAAATGTGATATTTTTTCCCATTGAAATTTACCCTTTCATTAAAATGTTGAAACATACAACGGGCTGCATATTTCAAAACTGAAAACAACTATTTTCTGGTTAATTGTACAGTAATGCTGAGTTTGATTTATATTACAATCTTAACCTAAAAGTCTGTGAAATTACTCATGTTAAAATAGAATATTTGAAGAATTTGTCACAATACCGATTTATACCATGCACTGACACAAAGACATAGATTTTGGCTTTTCCTCCAATACTTTCAGTTGGATTAAATGAGCAATCATTTTCCTATTACAATTGTCAAACAAAGTTTTTTTTCTTTATAATTAATATGTAGACAAGGAGCTGAGTCCCTATATTTTTCACCTGACAAATAACACACATTTGTGTGTAAAATTAAGATATCCCTCGATGACATATCAACTCACAGAGGATGATTGATGATAATCTATTGCTGTGATGAATCTACACATGAAATGATGCAGATTTAAGTTTTTATATAAGCAAGTCTGTGCATCTTTTCTTAGGTGTTATAACTTGTCAACAGAAATACACAAGCTGGAAGAAAACCCAATTTACTGTGTTAAATCACATCTGTCTGCATGTTGAAGTGGGAGAAATGAATCAAGCTCGATTGATCTTACTGCTGCTCTGCCATCTGGATCTGCTCTCCATCACCCAAATCACCCGCTTTCAACTATTTCCATTGGGGCATGAGACCCAAATTGAATATGTCCAAACAAGATGACACAGATAATTCCCACAATTGCTCCTACCATATGTTACCATACTTGGAGCTAGCTAAAAGATTTTCTAACTTTCAAGTAACTTCCAGAGTGCATCAAATTTTTAGACAGTAATGTATAGATAATATGTTGTACAGAAAAGTCACAAAGTCAAGCAGCAAAGTCAGACTTAATGCACAAAAAGCAATCAGTCTTTTTTTTCTGTTCATAATTCTGTGGCGCTCTTTCAAAAGTGTCCCTTTTAAAGCCTGATGAACCGCATGCTAAAAAAATGACAGCAGAGTGGGAGTTATTTAATATATTTTTTTGGTTTTCTATTTTCTTTTGCTTCCATAAATGTGAAGTAAAAGCATGGCATACACATATTAATTAAATAAAGAGGAGTTAATTGCATTAGCCTTATCTTCAGCATTCCGTATGTCTTTAATTAAGGCATTTTTACATTGTTGTGACACAAAATGGATGTTTTATCCAAACATTAATCTCACCCAAATAAATAATCAACGCACATCTAAAAGAAATTAGAACATTGTGAAAAAGTTCAACTTTTATTGTCACTCGTTTCAGAAAGTGAGACTCATAAATTTGTTTCACGTTGAGGGAAATATTTCAAGCCCTTATTTCTTGTCACTTTGATGATTATGGCTTTCAGATAATCAAAACCAAACATTCAGTGTCTCAGAAATTTTGAATATTGTTTAAAAAGTAAAATATTGGTGTCACACCCTGATATTAAAACAAAATAAATCCGAAACACCTGCTCATGTTTCATGCTTCTAAATGGTCTCTCAGTCTGGGTCAGTAGACTACACAACCATGAGGAAGACTGCTGACTTAACAGATGTCCAGAGGACGGCCATTAACCCTTCCAAAAGGAGGGGGGGGCACAAAAGGTCATTGCTGAAGAAGCTGGTTGTTCACAGAGTGCTGTTTCTAAGCATATTCATAGAAAGGTGAGTGGTAGGAAAAAGTGTGCGTGTGCGGGGGGGGGGAGGTGCCCCAGCCACAGGTGTAACAGCCTCGAGGGGATTTCCAAGCAAAATCCATTAAAGAATTTGGAGGATTCATATGGAGTGGACTGAAGTTGGAGTCACTTCGCACAGACTAATCCTCGGCATGGGCTACAGAGGCTGCATTCCTCCCCCTGCCAGACACTCCTGAACCAGAGGCAATGTCAGAAGCATCGTCCCTGGGCTCAAGAGGAAAGCAGTGGAAGTGTTGCTCACTGGTCCAAAGTCTTTTTTTTTTTTTTTGAAAGTTTGCATGACATTTGGAAACCAAGTTCACAGAATCCACATTGAGTGCAAAGAAATTAACATACTTTGCAAAAGTCTGGCATTTCACTTTAAAAATCTTTTTTTATTGATCATCTGTCATATTCTGATTTTTTGAGTCACTGATTTGGGTTTTCTCACTATTTGTGAGCCACAATCCTCATAATGACACTAAATAACGGTTTGAAATATTCACCTCAGGGTGTAATGAATCTACACGATGTATGAACCCCACGAAAAGTATCCACCATTTTTCTGATACTTAAATGTTTTGAGATGCACCTGTATTTATACTGTTTATACTCTTCTTTCTTCATCTTCCTCCCAGCATTCTTTGCTTTATTTGCCCAACATTGTTAAGATGTGGGACTATTTAATTTTTTTTAACAATGACAATTATGCACAAGCCCATTTTCATCCTACAAAATGGGATCTAAAATAATTCTTTAATTATACTTAATTACATACTGACATTATGTTTTTTCGAAACCCTGAATTTAATGATCAAATAATCAATTAAGTGGCCTACTGAAGTTTTTGATGATTAAAAAAAACACTTTCAGCTAGTTTCTTCATATTCACATATTCCCTCCAATTACTAATGCCGACTACTCATGCTGAGCTTTTAAGATACTAGATAATATGTTCAATCAAACTCCTTCATGGTGCACCCTGACTAATATTAATCTGATTTCTTAGGCATCAACACCGAAACGAGAATTCTAGCAATATTCAAAGTGTGCTTAATATCGTCAGGAGCCACGGTGTGTTGGAGACTTCGGTAGTGAACATGAAATGTCAAAGGTAAACTATCCAGTCACTGGTAAAGCCTTAGAGAGGTGCTCATGGGAACCAGCTTTAATCATGCATGTTATCTATCAAAGCAGACCTGAAACACCCTAAACAGCAGCAGATGTCTCTCATTTTTAATGTCTGTGACCGATTCTTCATACTACACTTACATTTCAGGTCTGAAGTGAACGCTGCATGAAGAGTTAAGACCATATTAAGATCAATTCTCAAATCACTCCCATGGGAACACGTGTTGTACATGGCCTCATAAGTTGTTTCTAAATTATACAGGACAAGAATCAGATTGGCTAGGGCTTATTCGTTCCTTCTCCTTACCTTTGTGCTTAACTTAATTAAGATAAGAGCACATGTGCATCTAAGTATTTAAAGGTGTCTAATTCTAACATCAACCTCCTTGACTGAAGGGTACAATGCAAGATATTCACGATAACGAGAATCCATTTATTCTCATTCCTGAAATATTCAATTATAAACTTCATTTGCATTTTATAGTTTCAAGGTTAATTGAGGATATAAGATGCACATTTCAAGCTCTATGTGTCACTCTTTGAGGCCGTGGAGTGTCTTTCCAGCACTTCATCCTCCCTATCTTGTCATCACAAAGATTCTGTAAACAATCAGTTACATACAGTCATTCAAATATCTAAAACAATCCATTCATGGTCATTGTTCTAGAATGAACAACCCAACCACCTCCAAAAAGATAAGATGTCTTTGGCTGTTTAGTGTGTATAACATTGGATTTTCTCTTTAGATGACAAACTATCCATTTCTCTCTCTCTTTACCTGGCTCCTTACTCGGGCATATGTGGAAGTAGGTTATATGGCTTCAGTCCCTAAAGCAGAATATTTATACATCAATACCTGCATACAAATTACAAGACATTAATTATTTACATGTATTTATCTAGCAAACATTTTTATCCACAGCTGCTTCCTCTAACAAGTGAGAGTCAAGATACAGATATGACATTTTGAAGTAGTTGTCCCTAAAGGATTTGACAATCCAAAAGGGAAATGGAGTACACTGCACACTGATTACTATAAAAACATACGCACACTGAAGAATAAATCAATAATTGAGTCAACAATATAAAAAGGTGGCATCATATGATTATAATACTCGCCGAAACTGTCAACTGTCAAATTGATTTAAGTAATGATGTTGGGCTATTCTGAGGATCAAGCACTACGTGACAGCAGTGTTCTCAGTGTACAAATACAATGCAAGTAATAAAGGGGGGTATTCTCCTTATTGTAAATGTCATTTACTGTAAAATCTAAAAGATATCCATCAGCAAAGGCAATTGTAAAGGGTAAGAAAGAGTCCCAAAAGCCCCCAAAACTTGACATGACTGCTTTAATTTGACCAACACAAAGTTACTGTGACGTGAATCATCTGCTGTTTCCAGTCTCAGATGGCAAACATGAAACTCACATGACTGACCAGTGTCTTCTTAGCTATGATACATCTCAGATATTCCAGGAGAAGATGCAATCCATGTAAATGAGTGAGCTTCGTATGGATATTTTTTTTGTGAATGTCCATCACAGGTATTTTTTTCCCAGGTTTGTACAAAAGAACTACTTCTTCTAAATGAAAACTATTACATCACAGATCAGCCTATTTACTTCAAAATGGTTCACACAAATGACTTTCATCTTTTTAAAAGATTGCTTTAGGATGTTTCACTAGTAAATGGAAACACTGCTAATGTTAATTAGGTGAGCCTAAATAAAACCACCTGAAAAAGATGAACAGAAGTGAGTACTCAGTGTATTCCTGACATTGCATTGATACGTACAGCCTAAACTCTGACATGAACTGAAATCCCTTAAATATAAGTGAGTCTATTACATGGCTTAGCTCAATTTAATTTATTGATTGCCTATGATTTCCACCTTCTGTCAGGGTAAGTGTTTGTATTTGTGTTGTTTTTCTATTGATCTCCTCATAATGATAAATTATTGACATCCCTGAAATGAATCACCCTGACTAAGTCCCTATGGCCTTGAAAAAGTTTGTGAGAAACTATTCCATTAATGTACTTTGTCTCTGCGTGTCAGTGCAGTTCATCACACTTGCTCAATATTAGAAGGTAGGAGGGAGGAGGAAGATGCATACGGTGAGGTTAAAGCCTTACTCTCCTGATATGGATTCATCATGTTAACTGGTGCGTGACTCAGTCCTAAACACAACAGCTGGTGGTCTGAAGAGCCCGAGGTAGAGCCCCGGGGTGTGAGATGACCAGCCCACTCATTTACCGGCAGCTTACACAGGGGACAGGAAACAGCAGGGTTCTGGGAGCAAAAGATGAGGCTGGCTTCTTTTCAGATTCCTGCACCCTGCAGCAGCCAAAAGAACAAGGATGTGCCAGGAAGTATCAGATCACCACATGTTTTTCCTGACACACAGAGAAGTAAAAAGGACTCATAAGATGTAAACCAGGGACAAAGGCTCAATAAGTTTTCAATCTCAATAAGATTCACCCAAATGTCTGCACCTCTGTGGAAACAGGCTCTGGATAAATAAAACTGGAACTGTGATATGCATTCTGTTTCAATTCATCCACATTGCCCCTACAATAGAATTACAGGCGGACCTCTCCCAACATTAATGTTATACTGTATGAGCTTGTCATGTTTGTCATGAAGAAAGGCTCCCTGGAGATGCATTTTGTGTCCCCATTCAAGTCAGTGGTGTGAGCCCTGTGAGCCTGAGCATCTTTTCCGCAACACTGCTCCACATTCTCATAAGCTGCAAGCAGAGGTGATTCAGATGATCTGTTGTTTCATCCCAGCTGTACTTCCTCAGTTCCGCCTGAATGGTAATGTCATCAACACTTTGCAAGTTTCACTTACAAAGAGCCCCATTTGAAGCCAATTTAATCAAGAATATGCAAGAAAACCTAAATATGCATTCTATTTTTGTTTCTCACATTTAATCTAACGAAAGAATGAATGAACAAACACAAATAGATGTCATTTTAAAATGAGATTATAAAAGGTTAAGGAACATGGAGCACAGATCTATGAAGCATTCCTTTGGGTCATATCCCCAAAGGTGTTTTGTTGCAAAACCTGTTATATAATGTTATAATTAAAGCCAACAAATATTAATCCAGGTTTAAGATAAGCTTTTATTTTTGAAAATAATGCCAAAATATCCAATTAGTCTTTCTACTTCACTGTCATTGACAAAATCATATTAAACTTGGTCATGTATTTCTTTAATTAGCACCAATTTATTGATTTACAGCTGCAATGACCTGCTTTCCTTGCATGTCTTGTCCCGGCAAACAACTACTGCCTTTTTAAAACACAATTTATATCAAATCCTCTGGGATGTAGCAAGGTTGGTACATGCTCAATTGTTTTGTTGCTAGGTGGGCCACAATTATTAATTAACTTGAGTGCTACACTGATGTAGTTTGGCCTCTTGTTAGAGCTTCTGAAATCCTGATATAACATTTTTTCATTTAAGATGCTAGAGATGATTAGGGTTGTTATTCTAGTCATGGTTTCAGCTGTTAAGGTGAACTTGTGGCAAATGTTAGAATGTTACAGCTGTCCTATGATGGAGTGGATGGATCTGTCCAGGGTGCACCCCGCCTCTTGCCCTCTCACAGCAGGGCTACAGGCTCCAGTCTCCACCCCTGCAACCCCAAACAAGATAAAGTGTATACTGAAAATGGACAGATTTTCTACAGTTCATTCAGAAGGAGCGGTAGAAAAAAGGCCACAAATAAGCAGCTCACTGTGAGCACAAAGCTATAATTATCAATAATCATCCAAAAAAGATATCAAACAAACCTCTCACAAGATAGCACAAAACTGATTTTCTATCATTTATGTTTTTTCAGATATTAATGTATTTACATTTTACATTTTTATTCAGTCCTTGGGTAAGTTTAATGTACAAGTTCAAAATATCTCCAAGACTGGAATCTAACAAAGACACAACAAGCTCAAATATGAAGGAATGACTGATAAATGTACAAATTCTCATTTCAACTGCAGGGTATGTTATACACACACTGTATTCCAATGACTTTTAAGAATTCAGCCATAGAATTTAATTGAATTCACTACATGAAATACTGGTCAGGTCCTCATTACTTCATCCTTCAGGCTGTGGAATAAACGCGGCATGCTCCACAAATATGTACCGTGTTACCGAGTTACCTTTGTGTATAAAACCTTTTCTTGTTCCTCTGTGCTTTTGGGCTTCAATGCTGTGGAAAACAAAACCGTTTTTAAAAAGATAGCTTTGCTTCAGTAGCACGTCCTGTTATATCTATAAATGTGACAACTAAAAGGTTTTTTTCTTACTTCATCACTGAGCATAGTCTTTGAAAAAGATGATGCAATGTTCACGTCAAAACAGGCTTGGAAAGTGAAAGTACTCAGACATTGTTCCAGGTCAACAAGAAAGAAACGTATACTTATTGTATCAGGTCTGAATGGGTTAAAGCACCATTCCTTTTCATCTTTATGATTTTTGTTTAAAAGCTTTATTATATTATATTAACACAATATCACAATAAAATATGGTGTCTATTAGTATCATATATATATGTGTGTTTTTTTTCTTTCACCACTCATTGACCAGAATATCACAGTATTTAAGAGTTCAAAGAGATGTTCATCTGTGGCTTTGTTCCAAAGGGAAAAAGGAAAAGTCTGGATGCGAAAGAACCTACAATATTGATTTGGATGCATCAAAACCCTGCCGTGGTTTCCCTTCAGTAAAACCACCGCTGAGGCCTTTCAGGGGGTACAAACTGTCGATGTTCCTTCAACACAACAACACTGTTGTTGTAATCGTCAGGCCTGTGATGCCTGTGACACCGCTGTTTTCCTGCATTTGTTGACAGCATCTGATGTTGCCATGACAATGTTGGTAAACCGTGTTTATTTGTGTTTAATGCTTGCTTACTTGAGGTCTCTGAGGGTTGATTTATTTAGCAAATCACCTTCACCGTGTGCGCTTATCTGTGTCTGAAAAACAAAAATAAAAAGTCCCCAGTGTTAAAGGTATTTGCATCCTTGACACCGTGATATGTAATACCCATGTGGCTTTTCCCCGAGCACTGGGTGGGTCTCATCTCCCTGAGCCCTATTGCTGGTGTCAGGCTTGGGACTTCTATTCAGAGGTTTTACACCAGAGGCAAAAGGCTCTGTGGGCAAAAGACAGACCTTAGCATTAAACACGGTGTATATGGGTTCCATAATCTACACATCTAGAACATATTGCTGGTAAAACCACAAATACTCACCTGGCTGAAAGGTCAGGGGAATTTTTTTCAGTGTAAAAAACAATATGCTTTAACAGTCTATAAGTCAAATACAAAGAATATTTTTTGAATTAGTAAGAAAGGCAGCTCATATAATCCCGAATAAGATTTCTATATTTTCCTGTGTGAACAACTATGTGACAATGTGACCCCCACAACATCAACAACATTCCTGCAGCCCCCGTGACGAGAAATCCCACAGGAATCTTTCCCCAGTGGAGCAGGGCAGCACATGACTTGTTTCTCTTGTTTCATCCAGTGGGAGTTTTACTCTAAGTAATATATTCACAAAAGAAGGACTATCTTTTTTTCTTTAAAAAAAAAAAAGTAGAAAAGCTAGCGATAGGCCTACTCCCAAACAGCACAAACTCAGAATCTGATGAGGAATCCCTTTTGTTCAGAAGGATTATACGCTCCTTCTACTGACTCTTTATTTGTACCACAGAGCAGATTTTACATTACAACGATGCCACTCCAGTCATGATAGTAACATAAGTTAGTTGGTCTAATACCTACATATGTCTATATGTTCCCACCTAGAGGAAGTTTGTCTCATGGCTCGTTTTCTTTCCTTGCTTTTCTAATCCCTAAGAATCATATCCATCCTCTAACTTTTTATTTTCAAGTTCCTCTCAACACTTTACAGGGTAGCAATTCCTAATCTCCCCTCATATTAATGATTTAGGCCAGCAGTTGATTGAAAACTGGAAAAAGTGTTTCAGCTGCCTCCTACGCTATCCGGAGGCTTTTCACACTATTTAGAAAGCACCATACATGGTGCTGAGGATAGTTCAGGGATGCTTGGAGACCATGTATTTCAGGCTTGAATGCCTGTAGAGGGTAAACAGATTCTTCAGATCAGGACAACTGTCAGACATTCTCTTTTAGTGAATCTGAAAAGAACCACAGGAGGATTCCCATTCAAACTCATTTGGATGTGTCATAGCACACAAACAGTCTCATCCGATGAAAAACAAAGCATTTCTGTCATTTTCTATCACAACAGAGATGTATTGCCAAACCAAGGTCCGTAAAGTGAGGATAAACTGCGGCGGAGACATGAACACAGACCCACACGCACACACACACACAGCCTAATCTCCCTCACATCTCATTAATTGAACTCTCTAAAGATGTATACAGGCTGGCGAGAGACTTATTTCCAATTTGGCAGAGCCAAGAGTATCTTAATGGGCTTTGAAAAAAAGAGGCCCCTTAGAAATGTTATATGGATGTTTACTGGGCAGGAGCTTTTGCAGTGGTGTTCCCACACTTTGCTGAAGGTCTGATTTCATACAGTTATTTAGTGATTACATCTGAAATTGCTGCCAAATTTATTTTGCAAACTCACCCTACAGTTTAATGAATTGACAATAAACCCAGGCAACAACAAGGGTGCTGATAACACACTTTGGACAGCAGAAGGAAGAATTTCAGTGACAGAGGACGAGCCAAGGATTGCCACAATTTCTGTACTTTCCTGTTAAAAGTAAGGCTGCCTGTGAGTGTAGGCCCAGTGTTATTCCACAAACCTTCAACTGCACAATGGTTAGTTTTGCTCTGTATGATTTACAAGTATAAGCACACAGTTAACTGCCAAAATACATTCATATCTTAATTTTTCTGGATAATTCGCTGTTACTATTAATTTAACTTAACGGTCTGTCTTAAATCTACAATACAATGTCTTGATTAAAATGTAAGTTATTTTTCTTAAAAACAATATACTATCTTCAAAAAAGTATTTCAAGAAAAGTCAAGAAATCTATCTAAATATCTCAAATCCAGACAATATAAACCGTGCTGCACACTGATGCTTTAGCAGGGAGAAAAGGTCACAGTCAATTTAAATATAAACAGCAAAGATCTTTGAAATGAGGCTTGTGTTTGAGGGACTTGGGGAGCTGCAAGGATCCACAAACCTGCACACTTGCAAGCAAAGATCACAGCAATAAACAGAGAGCGGGGAAACATAAGGATCTCACATGAGGGAGAATTATGGTGTATTGTGTAACAGTTAATAACAGTTCTGTTAAGAGAAATCAAATCAAATTTCTATGGATGAACCCCAAAGGTGGTTGTTATTCTTTAGAAAGGAAATACTAGAGTCAGGCAAAGCACTAATAGGGACCCCGCCGCATCGAACGGTTTTATTTGAAAGCTGTAGCAAAGAGCGGAGTCCACCCAGGAGAATCCCAGCTGCTCTGTAAGTAGATGTTGATATTAACAGCTAAGCCTCGGAGAAGGAGCATCATGGCAGGTCTGACTGAAGCATTCCGGAGAAGGCTGTGTTTATGAACAAAGGCCTGACAATCAAGCAGCATTGTTGCCCTTGACACTATATCTAACGCTGTGCACGCCAGCACGAGGGTGATCCGGCTTTATAACACGCAGGGCTGATAACTGTGCATCAGCAACATAGATATGAGAGCGGAGCGATCACAACCTCTGCCTGGAGGAGTTTAATGAGTTTAATTTCTCATTCACGTCACATAACGTAATGTATTGCAGCCCCTCCTTTATTGCAAGCAATCTTGGCGAGGGCTGGTAAGATTTTTCTCACCGTGCTCCTCCTCTCTTTATTCCTATAGTATAAACTAGCCAAACAAGTCTTTCATTTAAAAGAGAGACTATCTTTCTACGATCGATGGAGTGTTTTATCTTTGATGAAGAAAGCTAACCAAGTCAAGTTCTTTTTAAATACAAGAATGAAATGATAAAAAATGACAAGTCGCCAAGCACTGTAGACTTGAGTGTTTGACATCTTATCACGGCAAAAACACACACCTACAGCTGACTGTCTACGTGTCACAAACAAGCAGCGCAGCAAACCCTTCAGCTGCACGTCATCATAACAATGGCATTTAACAAATAGATATACTTGATGAATGTCATATTACTTATTACTCTTTCATAAACAACTAAATCCACATACTTCTACCAAAGTACTTGTTGCAAAGGCCTGAAAGAAATGACAAAGAAGCCCCATGTAATTCTTGAGATATAAATTTGAGGTTTTTGCTCGGTTGGTTTTCCAACTTCTTTCAATTCCGGATATGTTTTTGCAACCCTGAAGCTCATGAGAGACCTCCAGACAGCGCTTCAGACAGTAGCTGCGAGGACGGGGAGAAAAATGCCGTTTTCTTAATTAAGAACTTCAACTGTTTTGCATGTATTTAAGCTGGGTTTAATTAAACACCAGAGCTGTTATTTCAGAATAGATATGGCCTTATCTCCATTTGTCACCTGTTAAATAATGAAGCTCTGCTGGTCAATGGCAAAGAGTAAAATAATAGAGTAAAATAATTAGCTTATGTAAATGGAAGCTTCCAACCTAAGGAACCCACCTCTAGCAGAGGTATTAAACCTCTGTGTTTTTTACCTAGAGGTATAACAGTGGCATGACAGAGCAAATAATGGAGGGATGATTTCTAGCTTTGCACATGCAAGTTTCCACACATTTGTAATGTAATATCTAATAGGCGATAATTGAGTGTTTTCTACTCTTCCATCTACAAAAGCTGATAACTGCTGAATTTATTCAAAGATTATTTTAGAAAAACAGATTTTATTCCACATGATAACAGGCTGTGCAATGGTGGTTCACAAAAAAAGAAGAGTTGGTCACAGCCTGTCTACATATGTAAAGCACCCAACTGACTTTATAGACTGAAATTCTGAGCAGAAGAGAAATATTGTGCAAGATAAAAAAAAAAATCCTGAAAGTTCTGCATAAACAAGTAAAGCCAAGCATGTCAAACTGACTTATAAAAGCTATTTGATAGAGTCTGAATTCCACTTATGATAAATGGACCCCATCCAGCAGGGGAGTGGAGGCCAACAAAAACTCTGTGGTCAAATACTGGAAACACTTCATGCTGTTCAGTTCTCTGAGAACTGTCAAACTAAATAATACTGCACAAAAGTTATGCCGCAGATTACATGATTATAATCAGAGATGACTGAATCAAAAAATATGAAAACGGACCAGATAATAATAATAAGTTCACCATTTGACACAGTACCAAGAAATCACATGAACTATTCATGCAGAGAGAGAAACTGCATATGGTGCTTTTAATGTCTCTGACCCCTATGCAAAGCTGGGCTTTATCATAACTTTCTGACAAAAGAAAAATATTGCGCCATGTCAATTCCCCTGTGTCCTGTCATAGCAGTCCTGAAAGAGGCAAACAAGATAATAAGTGTGTTATGCAAGTCCCGAGATAAAAAAAACCCACCTCAGATGACAGTCTGGTGACTAATTTTGAAATTGTAACTGGACCACATATTATTTTTGGGATGTGGTTTGGCCGTTGAGCTTTTCAAGTTATGGATGGAAGAAGGAAGATATGAGAAATCAACACACGCACGTGCCGTGACTGCTGAGAGAACCCACCGTGACAAAACCATGTCATGCCACAACCATGTTAAAACCAGATGAGACAGATCTATGGCCGCCGCTGTCTGATGATGCCAATTATCAAAACAGTGGTTTTTCCTCTAAGAGGCAACAGCGGCATTAACTTCAGGCCCCTCTGTTTTTTCCTCTTGCCTCTCATGAAGCACACTATGTTTACTGACTAATCTCTTTTCTTGTTTCGACTATAAATGTGATTACCTCCACACAAGAGATAATAAAACCCCATATCTCAGCCGCTGCAAAGAACATGAATTAAAACCCAAGCTGTAGCCTTGAGGAATATCTAAATGAAGGGGGAAAAAAAATCAACAGCAAAAGAAGCCATTCATGTTGAGTGCATACAGCCCCCTACTGGTAAACACCATTCACTATTTAGCCAAATCCAAGACAACAAGCTCCATGATCTTCTGTTGAATATGAGCAACAGGTATTGAGCCGGTTCCGAAACACATCTTTCTACGCAGCCTTTGCCAAGTCAGTTTTTGACTGCCTAAATCCGACCAACGCTCTATCTTAAAATCATCTCCGGTTGGGCTGATGTCAACCTATTAAGGTGTCACAGATGTGTCAGTTCTGGATGAAGGGACATCATTAGGGAGAATAACATATCATTTTATGGTTCAAGAGGCTTGAACAGATAAAAAAAAAAGTCAGATTTTTTTTCTTTCAGAAAAGCTCACAAATTTGAATGATCTAAAATACGCAGAAAATGTCTAACTCAAGAAGGAAAGGCTCACACTTGGTTGATAATTATCTCACATTACCAACACTGATTATGCTTTTGCATAACGGATGAATGGATGGACGGATTACTTAATATGTTCTGTGAATGTCAAATACAGTTTGTTGGAGTCAACTAAGACGTCAAATAAATTGTGCTTGCAAAGGCACGTGATTGAGATGATAATGATGGACTTTTGGCCACACACACTGATGGGTATGTTCCTAGGACTGCATGATTTGGACTTATTGCACTTTGTGTCTGCTTTAGCTGGAATGCGCAGATTTAGTTCAGGCAAAGGCTCCACAAAGTAGAGTACATAAAAGGGAATAGAGCAGAAATATACTGATTTAAAGCCGGAACAACTGAATGATTTAACAGATCTAAGAAGGAGATGAATTCTTAGTCATTTTCAGAATGATTTTTTGGGGGGAGACCAAACGCGGCAGGTGGTGTTTGGGGGCAAAACGCCGTGATGAGATGTTAGAGTTGCCTACCTGATATTTCCTGAAGAGGTACATTGAGGAGGCTGAATCCTTTAGCGTTATAAGCTTGTCTAACCTCGCTACAGCTCCGCGCTTTGCTCTCACCAGCATTTGACAGGGACAGCACCGACAGAGTACATAAGGCGACTTGCAGTCTCCACATCGAATACATCAGTGAAATCCTGGATGATGTTTCACAGAGAAATAAAAGCTCCATCAGAAACGAAAGAAATCCAAAGGGCTGACAAGAAGATTTCTCCAATGAGCGCGATCTCTGATGCTGATAAAGGGGGGGTGGTGGAAGGGGGGCAAAAAAAAGCTCACTCCTCACTTTAGATACTGATGCGTCCACCACATCGTCCCTCTTGATGAGAGGAAAGACGAATCCGCCTGCTCCGAAAATCCTCCTGAAGAAAGCTACCTGGTGCTTAGTGTGTCAGTAACTTCTCCCGCACACACAAATAAAAAAAAAGAAGATGCCCCGTGTGTTTCTGACAGTGAGAGGGAAGCGAAACGCAACGGAGACGCACGATGCACAGCGGCCAGGACGCACAAGGGCAGGGCAAAACATGGAGTGGAGTGACTGCGACTTGAGCGGCTTGCATCCAGGGGCGCGCACTGTCCTCTGCCTTTATGAATCCTTTTGGCTGTGCACACCAGTGCGCGCGTTGGCGCTCGAACACGTGTAACAGACGCGGGAGCCCAAGAGTGGGTGGAGTAGAAAGGGTGGTGGGTGGAGTGGAAGTATTAACCATACGCAGATTTTTTTTTTATTTTTTATGTTTGTTCAGGAACACTGAACATGTGGTGAATTCTCAGTGCTTTTTGATGGCACTGTTACATTTGAATTTCCAGATGGTATCTCTTTCAGCAAGTCATCAGGTCATAGTGTTCCTGTCACTTCAGGGAACTTCTTAACTCTACACCAAATTTTACTTCAACGTTTGAATAACTTACTTTACAGAATAGGAATGTGCTTCTCGTCCCAACCATATCGCAGTGAAAACATGCTGTATGTTCCAAGCCCTGGTCTGTCATCCAAGTGTATACACTATTAGCTGGCCTGGACATGCTTACATACATTTTTTAGCTATATTTGGAAAAATATAATATTGTTTTTGCTCTGGGGTTAAATAGCCTTGCTAAGAACCTTATCAGTTTTTCGGGAATCCAAAAGCTTCTACTCAAAAGCTCTATGCCCAGTGAGAAGAGGAGGGGTTTTGCCATCAAAATATCACAAGAAGGTTCATAATTTTTCTCACTCTTTTATGTGCATACTATGATTATTTATCTTCCCTTTATTATAATGCGCAAACTGGAGATAGACGGTCTCAAAAATATGTGGAACAGTCAGAGCTGCTCTTGGTTGTGTTGGTCCTTTTGCTTTGGAAATCAAATAACTCAGAGTGAACAAAGATCAGCTTTGTGTATTGGAGGAAATGAATAAAGAATGTTGACATAGTGAAGATTGCCCAGCACAGCTATTCTCTGCCCTTTAATCTTTACCTCTTTACTAATGATTGTTGTTTTGTTTGTTTTTTTGTTTTTTTGCTTTGTCCTCTTCATAGCAACATTGACTGTTGGTCCCTTATGGCTCAATCTCTCAACCAACCAGTCCTCGACACACACATCATGCATAATGCCTGATTGATTTTAAATACCCTAAATCATCACTCTGCATGTGATGAGATCAGTGTAGACAGATACCAACAAGCTCTGAGGCTTTTAGCAAGACCTTAAATATTAAACTCAGATTCTTCCAACAGAGTACTGGAGTTTGAGACGCAAAATCATTTACAAAAACATAACATCCTTTTGAGAGTTGGAAATTACCTTCCTTCTAATAGCCTTTTTTTTTTTGCCTTTTTTATTTAGCTAAGTTACACCATTTTTTCATAGCAGTATTTTGTGCTGCCTCAATCTTTTCATCATGGTATAATATGTTTCTGATTGTAAAGATGGGTTGAAATAATCAGTAACAAATATGTAGTGATATATATTTGACTCATCTTATCACACACTTTAGCATTTTTAAGTGCTTCCAATGCACCTCTAATAATCTCTAGTACTCTCTAGTAACCTCTAGTAATAAGGGAAGCTTCTGCTGAGGAGAAAATAAGAAAAAAAAGCTTTCTCATAAGATTCCATATAAACACTCATGCAGTGCATTCTTGTGGTTTTGAGAGCAGGTGCTGACTTGTTAAAATCAACTTTAAAATGCACTGTAAAAGTGCAATGAGCCATAACTCAGGATTGTGATCTGTAAAAGAATAAATAGGGTCGGAAAAAGGAAAGCAACGTTGCACCTGGCTGTAGGAATGGATAAACATAAGAATTTGAGGGTTTATCACTTTTCGCCTTCTGGCGGATTTATGGAATTGACGTTTAGCTTTCGCAAAGCAACACAGAGGCAATTCTCCTTGCTCAAAAAAGATTAATCTGTATTATGCAGATCTGTGAGAGAAAAATGAGAAAGTAACTCACAATATGAGTCCTCTTTGGGACACACAGAGACGGAGAGTTGTGACATTAGGGATCTTTATTCCCCTGGGGCACCAAAGCATTCCATTGTCTAAAACTGTAAACAGTTTTATTTCATACTAAATGCATGGTATCATGTGTGTTTGTCTTTGGTTTGAGAGGGACGTAACACATTTCAAGGAGACTGTTAGACTTGCAACAGTCAGCAGCATGTTAAGGTGGGGCCTGCTCATGTTTTCACTTTCTTTCAAATCTAAATTACTAATGCAGAATAAATTCCCTTCCTACACCTCTAAAAAGCAACAAGCTGGTTTATCTGTGTCACATCTGATTTCAGTAACAATCATTCTGTTCTGCTAAAAATGTTTCAACTAATATTCTTTTATCCTGATTATGCAGGCTATAATTATCTATTGGATTATCTTCATGGGTTGATTTGCTTAATCAATTGATGTAATTAGCTGAAAGTACCTTTGGACCAGACATTTTTTTTTGTTTTTGCATGTACTTATTGGAGCTAGTCAAATGGAGTACATGTATCTGTTAACATATATGAAGAAAATGATCTGGTCAACATATTTGGTCGGAGAATACCATTATTTTTGTTGTTCAGCTACACATTGTGGAGAGAATCAGCTTGGTAAAAGCAAATATTTGAAAAACTGGAAATGCATTATTGTAACAGATGAATAAATGCAACGTTCAACACAAATTCATGTATATTGAACTAGTATGTCTTGAAAATGACTTGAAAATATTTTTTTGTCAGTTTGAAGTCTTTATTTGGCCCTCTTTAAAAAAATGAAAGAAAACAGAGATAATTTTTGAATATTTTTTATTTAATACCATGTTTTCACCATTAAAACTGCTTGTATCAAGATGATACATATGACATTATATGGTTAATAGTAACTGTAAAAAATCATATAATCACAATGCAACACGTCTTACAGGCATCACGAGAACCATGAATGGCCTCAGAAGACACGTTTAAGGAGGCTGAACAGGATCCAACTCTATGAAAATCTATTTGATATCTCGTGTTACTTTAGAAAACAACTTTACAAAAAACATCTTTATTTACATAATTAACTGTTTGTAAACAGGTACACATACAATGAAAAATAAAAAGGAACTCGGAAAATAATAAAGATTTAAGTGCTACAGACATCCCAAACAAAAGATCTCCATCAGGGAGGAAATATTACCACATGTGCCAGATAAGGGCTTAATTGCGGCACTGCTGATGAAGACAGACTGAGTCGTTTTTGTGGTTTAAATGAAATGGAAAATTAAATTAATTTAGCTTCACATTCTTCTTTTCATACAAGGCTTTTGTTTAATAAGATTAAGGGAAATCATTTTTGTCTGCATTTGATTTTGAAGAGCTACAGTGACTGAAAATGGAACATTATTTTGTCATTTAAAGACGACACGTTCACTCTAACATTTGAAAAGCTACTGTCAGCTTTGTGTAACTATTTTAGCAGCTTTGTTTTTGCTCTTTTGGGAGCATATTGGAATAAATTAAAATTAGAATACAGACAGCAAACCAGCAATTCAGCCTTTGTTATACTGAATGGCTTCATTTGCGGTCCACTTATTTGGTCATTAAAACTTCCTCTTTGGAACATATAAAAACATATCATTGCGCTGATTCAAAAGTAAAGTCAGCATAAATATTTAGTCTTTCTAAGTCATTCATCATGATTTCCATCAGGATGTGACATAAAATCTGAATATAGATATTCCATGGCTCAAATTTTCCATGCTCACTATCTATAGACTTACATATACAGAAATGAGTTTTCTCTTTTATAGGTCGTAGATGCTGGTGCCAAAGCTTGAACGCATTAAATGCCTTTGAGAGATCTCTATCGCAGTCACTGATGTACCTTTTACTGCACAAAATATCTTTGATTGATATCTTGTCCTTTTGTGGAATGTAAAAATCTAAATCTCTCAGTTTATGATCTACAAGTGAATGCGAACCACGTTGGTTTATCTGATTTTGGTTTAAATGATCAACCCCATTAACCCCACATGCGATGGGGCTTTAATCCCATTTGAGACATTTTATATTTGTCTTTTGGCTCTTTTCGACTCATCAATTTTCTTTATGATGAGAAAATGTCAGCCTGGCTAGAGTGTCCACTACCAAAAGTATTCTCCCTATTTGCCGTAGGTTTTGTCTCCACAGCATTATAATAGCCCTAATAAGCCCTTGCTAATGAGGCCTTGAGATGATGGCCAGAAGGTGATCCCAGTGGTGGATCGATAGCTCCCCACGAGGAGTCAGCACTGGGTTCATCATGACTCATGCTCAGTGCACAGCAGGGAAAAAATTAGCTTTCACCAGCCGACCCTGCCGCTTCATGGAGCAGAGTTAATTTTCAGAACTGTGATTTCAGGAGCTGTTAATGTTGTAAAGTTTTATGTTGAATTTTGAATCATACCAGCGCCGCCGCTAAACAGGCCTAAAGATAGCCCGAGCAATCGATCAGCGTCTATAGATAGTCTAGTCATGAGCTGCCAGCAAGACTAACAGCTGACTGAAGTCATTACTTTATGCCGTGGGTAAATAGAGGAGCGATTGGAAGACATCTAGCTGATGGATTTACAACCATCTACAAAGAGGATAAATGTTTTAGCCATTCCAGAATACCAACAATTAAAGATATTACCTTTGAGGAAATACACCCACATTTTCATTATTCTTTTTTTCTTCTTAGAAAACAGACAAAAAGCAACATTTGCATAAAACCACATAGCACTGTGTAACACAACTGAATAAAAGTGTTTACTGTGACCAGGCACTTAAATTTACTTCAGTATCTTAAATCAAAGCATGTTTTGTGTGAAGTAGAATGCAATGTCATCTCTGAAACGTGAGGTAGACTGTGGAAGGATGAAGAATAAGGTCACTTTGTTCACATTAGCACGGCAAGCGAGGAGATGAATTATTAATCACTTATTTATAATTCATAGATGTTTAAGACAAATATGTGCAATTACCTGTGAAGAGGTAAAACTATGTTTTCCTAAACAGAAGATTTTGGATTTTTGGTGCCAAAAATGGGAAGAATAATAATATCAATGATAAGTGAGGGAGGGTCCTGACAGCATTTACTTACTTTTTTTTTATTTCATCGTCAGACACTTTCAAACAAAGCAGTTTTCCTGTGAGAGTATCATATCTCTGCAGAAATGACCATCTGTTCTTCGATCGATCGATCTATTTTACTGTTTTTTTATCTAAGCGTGTGTTGTCGTAGCTGTAAACTAAACAGAGAAGCTTGAAGTCAGTCAGCGTCTCCTTAGTGATATCTGCACTCGCAGACACTGCGATCCCAGATATAATATACCTCTGTCCCAGTTCCTCTTACCTGTTCAATATGTTTAAAATGTCCACGTGGAGCAATTGTTGAGACAATAAAATTATAATCTCAAATTATCTCAACAATTCATGGAAGTATGAACTAGCAAGCTCTGCTCCTCATTCTGATCCAGCTACCAAACCAAAACAAATCAATCTTATCCGTTCAGCCTCAGCCCAAAGCTGTAAAGCTATGCTGAAATTAAACCATAAAAAAGGGTTTTAGACCCACAGTTTTGGAGTAGAATGTTCAACATTTGAAATATTAAAGGGGTAGAATTGAAATGACTAACTCAGATGTCATGGTTCACAAGACAATATTTTGTTTTAATCTGCTTTTGCCATAAGAATGTGTGTCACAGGCTTTGAATTATACTCACAATGGGAAATACTGGTGCTAAATTTATGGCCCTTACCAAAAATGACATTTGCTTTGTTAGTCTGTTTAACACGCACACACAAACACACACACACACACACACACACACACACACACACACACACACACATGCTCAAAACATTCAAAAAGTGTGACGTATTTCAAGTAGCCTGCATTGGCAAATGACTACAGATGTGAGGACACAATCAATAAACCGCATGCTGGCCCAAATGTTAAATCACAGTATGCCGGGTTCTAAATCATTTTCAAACAACATAGAAAAGGTCATGTCAGAGTAGCATCAATCTGTTGTTGACAGGCATTAATTAGATTAAACAGGCTAACCTTGATCCATTATTTCAATAGATTTCCTGGAGTTGGATTAGCCCTTCACCACAAAACAGTCACAGTCTCACATGTTTCCTGCACTGGGTGCAATCTTCGAGTGCAATTTGCTGTGTTCTAAGTGTTGTCTCTTTGTCTAAACAGAACATTTTATTTTCTCTGATAAGCCTTTAGACCCTGATCATTTATTCAAATTATAGCACCGAGAACCATCTTTTATGTATCATACATAATTCAGAACAGTTTCAGGTGCTTGTTTTCATGTCCTGAAATAATTTTGAGCTAATTAATGGTGTCCTAAGGGTTCGTAATTAGAAACTTAATGTAAATAAGGTCACACAGCTTACAGGGTTATGTTGTTTGAGATGAATAGTAATCACCCTAACATCAAAATTGGTTATGTTTGAGCAGAAGCTGAGCTTTGTAGTTTGTTGAGTTTTTCCCAGGACTTGTTGATTTCAAGTGGGGCAAATCTCATAACTTAATGCACCGTGTACATTTCTAGATGCTTCAGGGACACTTAAGCTTATAAAACAGCAGACATTCCAGAGATTTCTCACTAGGTCACCAAGTTTCTTTTCATCTCCCATCCAGGAAGTCAATCCTATGTTTTCGTGTCTAGACTATTACAGACTACAGGCTTGTATCAGCTGGTGGTTTCCTTGATTATCAACATGGGTAAGGAAGGAATACTTTTACTTTTTATTTTCAAAGACCATCAAATCTAAAATCCTGATTTTTTTGTAGATTCAATTGTAAATGTAAATAAAGAAAACAAACTACTATAAATTAAAGTCCAACTGAAAGAATGCAGATTTAATTTACTGACAACACAATTCTCGACAATTAAATGTTGAAGAAAATGCTATTAGTATTATTAACATATTAGTATACACCAGTCAATAAAACACACTGAAAACCACATTCCCTTATTTTTTTTTCATATTACCTGGATAAACCAATAAAAGATTAATTAAAGAAAGAAGGAGGATTATTATGTCTTTTTTTATTCTCTTGGTGCAAAGAAAGTTACAACAGAGCTGTCTGAGGGCATCAAAAATTCTATTTGTAGAAAACAATTTTTAGGCTTTAAGGCAAATAGGAAATCGCTTGAAATTCTTGCCTCAACAGTTTACAGTGTTTTTAAGATGTTTCAGAGACATGTGACCCCAAAGGTGCGGCACTAAAAAGGAGCTGAACAATAAAGAGAAGTCTGCAATAATGATAGAATTTTTCATATTTATAAAGAGGCCTTGAAGCTGTGAGAGAAATCTAAAAAGCTTCAAGTTGACTCAGAGCAGTCAGGAATTAGAAAAAAAAAAGTATAATGGTGCCTTCACAAGCAGCTGGTATCACATGTAGGACAAACCGAGCCAAGTGGGGCACTGTGAGGCCACAGAACAGTGTGTCAAGAGTGATTGACAAGAATCTCTTTCAAATCTGATGCTCAACAAACAAAGGAAAAATCTTGTTATTGCTTCAAACTGAGAATGAAACAAAGCTTTTTGAAAAATCTGGAAAATGATCCAGTGGCACAAAATAGTGGTTGGAAATAGGACCGTTTCCATTTAATAAGCAGTGAGTCTTGAGCTGAGTAGCGCTGTTGGCATAAGAAAACAGAGGAGGAGGATATAGAACACACAGAGGAGCAGAGTCAGAAAACAACCAGCTTCCGAATTGGTGAGAGTAACATTATAAAAAGCCATATTGTCAAGTATTTGGGAGGTTTGGTGTTCAGCTAACTTCAAAAGCAAACTTTTTTGGTTATTAATGGATTTGTTATTTTTTTCTTTTTTAAATTATTACTATTTTAACCAAAAAGCCCTCTGTTGTTGCTCAATTATATTACTCATTCTTATAATTAAATATTGGTCACTTTATAATGATTTTCTGAAACAAATCATGTGTGATAGTTATTAGGACACGCACTGTAAACTAAACAGGAAGACGTTAATATTTGAATCTCTAAAAGCGTGTTTCACTCTTTAAACATATATGAATCACATAACATTATGTAAATGTAACATTTTTCATCTTTAAAATAATCATGTTGATTTAATTCCGAGTCTAGAAAGGTCATCAGAGGGGCTGGGACAATTTACTCAAAATCTTTTGTTGATTAAGCCATGTGATATACAGTATCTTAAAACTAATACTGCTGGAAGAACTCTGACTGGAACATAGTTGGGTCCCTTTTGTGGGTGGACTTTGGGTGGAATTTGGCCGTGGGTCTGTTAAAAGTTAACAGAGAGTATCTTTGTCTGAATGAAAGAAGACCTTTAAAGCCTGGCGTTGTCACCGAATGAGCTGTGTGAAATCTGATTAATTGTTTTATGTGATGTCAGCTGGAACTAATAACGGGTGTGCTGGTTTGCTGATATTAGCTATGCTTGCAGCATGAGACGGGCAAAGCACACCACACAATTTTGATCAAACTGACAGCAGCTGAGTGCAAGGGTTTGACAAGTCAGAACAATGAGCAGAATTAAAATAGATCTCTGTCACTGCCACACATCAATTTTAATCACACCTTGCTATATCAAGGGAAAACGTTTGGCATCCAAGGACACAACATTTTAATGCTCTGTTTTAATACAGCAATCTTTGGACAAATATTCATTCAGAGGTGATCTATTAGGGTATGGCGTACCAGCAACAACTATCTTCTTTATCTAATGAGCCATGCAAAACTACAGCAATGGAGTCATAACCATAAAAAAAGTCAGTGAACATTAAGCCACAACTCCAAAAATAGTTTAAGCATCAATCAAACTTTATCTAAATGAAGACAATTTACACAGAATCAAATCTCCAGCTCCAGTCAGTCGATGCTCCATAAAAGGCCATCAGGAGGAGGAGGTGTACTGACGCGGACTGATTGGGTTTTATGTTTCAGCTTCTTAATATTACAGATGTACAGTTCCGGCTGCCAACATTAACACAATTTTTCCCCAAAAGTCTTTTCATTTAGGGAATAATGCTTCTAAAAAGGTAAACCAAAGTTTGAGATGCTGGGACTCACATTTCTTTCTTTCGTCTTCTTCACACATGGTTAAAATAAGGGATCAAAATAAATGGTTAGAGGGCAGAGGTCCTTCTCATGATTTATACCTCCACACACGAGGAGGACTGTAACTTAATATTTTGAAGTCAAAAGATTGAAAAAGACTTCTGTACATCTTTTGATTGATCTGCCACACTATCACAACATTAAGGTGTGAACCACAGCATCTAAATCTTGAAGAAGAGTGCATTTGTAAAATCATTGTACTATTGTCTTGCTCTAACACACTAGTCTAAAACTGTTATCTTAGAATCTTTTAAACCCTGTTTTGTATGACAAAAGATTACATCAGAAGGGAAAGCGGTATCTGTATTTAATCAATTTAATATAGTTAAGACTCATGTAGTTGTAAAGTTAAATGTGGAATTTATCTATCTTCTTAACTGTGGGTACAGACTAGTACCCACAATGCACAGAGATCAAATCCATAACAAAAACACTATGAAACCAACAACTCTCAAAGTGTGTGCCTGACCACAGATAACAATTAAAGAGATGACTTGTGAGTCGGACGCCTGATATGAGCCTATAGCAGATGCCAGACAACAAAGGACAGGCGCTGTTTCAGAGATAATAACTCATCAACATGACTGACAGCTGCCACAGGAGAAATCTGAAGCGGATAGTAGGCGTGCAGGATGAACACTTCCTGCCACGAGACAAAGACTGTGCCCTCTAAAATGCTGCCTTACAGATTCACATTTCCGATTGAGTAAAATCACAGCAGTTCAGCATTTCATCGAAGACTCTTTCAAAGATTGTTCCACTGTTTGGGAGAGCAACTTTAGATTTACCCTGCCTTGCAAAATATTTAGAAAATGAGCCTGCGTGATCCATCTCTCCTTCTCTGTTTAGATATTCAGAGCTCAAAATATGTGCTAAAGGGTTTTTAAAAATATTTTTTGAGAGTTTATATGGTTTCCTGAGTAGTACCACCACACAAATGTCTTGTAAAGTTTTCTCATAATACGTTGTTTCTCCATTAAGATAATGCCTTTTGATATTTAGTTGAACAGAAAGCAGAAGCTTGTGGACTGTTTAAACGGTTAGAAAAACAATTTTCTTTTTGTTCCTTTTTCTCAGATTATGAAGGGATTAAAAATGCAGAGGAGGAAGGTTTGGGCAGCTCTGTTATTTGTTTATTCCATGCAGCAATACAATACAACTCCTCAACGCTTTAAATCAGAAGCCGAATGAATCCATATAACTACGTGTGAATGTTATCAAATCTGATCTAGTCTGACTGCTCACTGAAATTTTGAGGTAAACCACCATAGAGGTTTGTCCCACACGCCAGTGACACATTCCGTTACTAACAGACTAATGGGAGGCAGAGTAGGTGTAAAAATGGTTTGCATACAGTATGGTTATAAAGAATACATTTTTCTGTTATTCACCACTGTACATGAGACCTGAAGATGAAATTATACAGTGAAACAACTGGGGAAATTCATACAAGATGCTCTTGAAACACCTGAAAACGTCCAATTCGAAACGAATTAATAAGTGTAAAGGGATTGTAGCTGTTCAGACTCAGGAGGTGGATGCGTGATTACACTGGAGGCCTAAAGACAATATGACTGAATATTGTCCCCAAGGATTACTGTTGGAGTATCTAAGAGTTTTGGTTAGGCTTGAGGCAACAAGCCAGTGAACCACAAGAACATAAACATAAATAAAGTAATTTGCTCCTGTTAACTTGTGATACAAGCCAATGAATCTTGCTAAAATGTCAGATTCTATTAACTTTTCACAAGATTTTTCATAATCCAGTTAAATGCAAACCGCTATGACATGATCGGACTGTACTTCATCTATCAAAAAGGATTTTCTGTCTATAAATCACTTAGCGTGTTTTATGGATAAAGGATAAATGTCAGGTTGAAAAATGGGTCTTTTGTACTAGATCTCGAAGTTGCAATGTTTAGACTTCTGGCTTGGCCTTTTGAGAAACGACCAACAAGAACTGAAGGTGCCTGCGGGTGGTGCAACCTCTTGTAGGAAGCAGCTATACAATGAGTCATAAAACACACCTTTGGTGAGGGGGTAAATACTACGAGAAAACCCTTTAGCCTCTTATCTTGGGGAGTCTGACCTGTTTATCTTATCTCACAATATGGATGCAGCTGAAGAGTGTGGTTGGTTTAGTTGATGTTTTGGTGTTTGTTTTTCATCTGAAAGAGTCATAATTCCCGGTCCTCTCAGGTCAAATGCCTTCTGGGTGTTTGATTTAAGAAAACTTCTATATCTCAGCTTTCAATCCTGTTCTACCCATTACCTGTGATGAAAAGAGTATTAGAGAAAATCACTTGAAACCAAACACAACACTATTAAAAATACTGACATCTTTCAGTGGAAATGCATTATAACAAGTCTGAAAGAGCTTCAGATTGGTTGGCCATGTCCCTCTTAATGGACATCCAAATGATTTTTAGTAGCTATCAGAAAGATTCTGGTTACATTTGAATAAGTGGCGGTATCTAAGCCTCAGGTTCACCTGACAACATCACACAACATCACGAACTGGAGGTCTCAGCCATCTTGACTTCTGCTAGATATTAAAGTTTTAAACAAATTTATGAAGTAAAAAGACATTTTTTTGTAACAAATAGCAATAGCAGAAGCAAAGCAGCTCTGGTTTAATTTTACATGCATCACTATAATAATCTGAGTACAGGCTAAGAACCTCCATAAACAATTAAAACCAAATAAAGCTTTGATTATTCAGAACTTTCAGCTCAACAAACCAGAGTAAAAACATGTATGGCCTTAATTACCATATTATGTTATTCTTACATATCACATTATATTATCTGACATTTACAAGTTCCCCCAACTTGGGATGGAACAAGTAGTCAGCTGTGGAGAATAAAGGAAATACCATCAATTTATATGAACTTTTTTTCCTTTAATAAAACCTTTCAAAAGGGAATGTACCCTATGGCAAAAGTGAAAATGGAGTGCCATGACCAAAGATCAATTTGAGATTATCACACCCCTCTGTCCACCACCTCAGAAAACATGAGCAACCCGCTGCTTACACACACACCTCCAGCATGTCCAGTCTTCTCACAACTTCACCCTGTCTAACTTTGCCAAGGTCCAACAGGAACGATAGAGAATTTTGAATTTCTCGGGTGTTTATCCATTCTTAGTCTCCCATGAGGATTTTTGAGCAGCGTCCACTGTACACAGCACCATTCTTCATCACCAAATATTTGATTGAGCTCTACATGCCATCTTGGTTTGAGACCACTTTTTTACTCACCTGTCAGACAGAGCATAGCTATATCTTCAGGCAGCCTTTGTCTTCTTTCCAAAAGCAACAAGTATTTCACCAAGGGTCTCATTTTATCACCTGAGGGGTTTGAACCGCCTGGTAAAGTAAATGGGTAAAATGTATTTTTCTCCAAATTACACATACTTTAAGCTCACTATCATTGATATATATGGGATTTTACATCCAAATGTTCCAAGATCAACTTCACTTTGATTTAATAATGATCTGCTATAACACTTTTTGTCAGTTAACGCCACAGGTCAGGGGCAGAAAGAGGTAGAGACCATATTTCACATTTGTTTGGGCGGTGAAATAAGGGCAGTAAGATATGTAACTCTCTTTTAACTGTAACTGAATACATCTGTGATGTTGGCAGCTAAAAGTATGTATATCAGCCAGCAATGTGCATATCAGGAACTTGAATTTATTTTTTACGACTCAAAATGAACTTGCCATAAGATTTACACAGCTTAACAAAGTGAAGTGAGATGCAGAGTGTTTGTGTGTCTGTGAGTGTAGCCTGTCGCAGAAATGACTTTTTCTTTTTGTCTTTACGGAAGACATTGCTCTGTAGTAAATGAAAGATGAATGATGACAGCGTAACCAGTTGCTGCTGTTATTAACATGACAAGTGCGGCTTTTTTAAGGACTTGTCTCATCCTTTATTCTCTCAGTCAGACTTCACTGTTCTTTTCTTCAGTCTTAAAGGCACTGTCACCTTGTCATTCAACCGACTGCACTTGGAAATGGTCTTGACTGTATTGTTCAGGTTTGTCTTTCAGTATTGTAAGACTCTTCGTGTAAAGCATTTCTTTAAATGAGTTGTGAGTCTTCCTTAAGGTTTCCTTAGATTTATTGTGGTAAATATGTTTATTGCGGTGAATAATTTGAGACCATTTCAAATGTGTGTGTTGTGCACTGTTCCTCTCTCTCATTTCACTCTTCACCAGCAAACTAAACTTTGTACAGCAGCACAGTTCTGACGTGTTTTTTTCTTATTAATCAATAAACAGTTATGCAGTCAGAGATGTGACATTTTCCTTTAAGGTTAAAAGTTCAGGACACTCTCTCAGTAGATGTATTATTGTTCTTTTTTCCACTATGAATGACGGCCACGGTGACTGTCAAGCAGAAGATGGAAGATCGTTTTTAAATCTTCCTTTACTAAAAAGACAAACCAATTGAAAATACAGTCGGGGTTGTGATTGTTTCATAATAGCTTTTTCTTATAAATCAATCATCAGTCATTGGTTTAATCAGTCAATGAAAATATCTTTAACATTTTTTTCATGTAAAAACATTTAGACTAATGCAAGTATTCAAAATAAATATATAGATGAATAAGGTGCTAAGTCTCAGTTCCTTCCCCACCTCCAATTCTTAATTCTGTCTCACCTGAAAGGACTTGGTGTTGTATCTCCTTTTCCAATAAAAGGTTGGCATTCCCTTCACTGTGCAGCTAAAAAAAAAGAAAAAAGTCATGCATCATATCATTTCTTAGACTCCAGATATTCCACTGACCTTTACAGGTGGAACGGGGGAGGTCAGATTTATGCATGAAACTTAAGATGAATCACTTTGAGCTCTTGGGCATTTTAAAGATTGTTTGCCAGATTGAATTGGCCACATAACACATAAAACTGCCTTGTATCGCAAAAGCAGTATAACAAATGCCTATTTTAGCCACATTTTTTTCTTTTAGTTATAAATTATAGAAGGTTTATAAAATCTGAACACACCCAGAACTAGACTGCGAATGAATGCCATGTATATCGTGTAACTAAATATCAATCGAAGATTGATTCACAGTTTTTTTGAGTAATGAGTGATGAACTGACCACAGTACTGTACAGAGACCTGGACACAGGAAACAAAACTCCACAGACAAGATGTCGACTTTTACTCATCAAGTTCATTATGCAGAAACACCCTAATACCTCAATAATCCACTCAGTATCCTCCCTCTGCTGATACAGTATGTCTTGAGGGTTGCACTTCCAGGTCTTTGCCTCTCACCATTTCACAGCTTGGGCTGCTGACGTTGGCGACCTAATACTTCTTCCCCTACTGGCAGCAGATAACTTGCCTTAACTTTCAAGTGCCAACCTAATGTTTTTTTTTCTCATGCTTTTAATCCATGTTTGGGGCATCAGACAGTATATTGCTGACTGAAGGAATTCCAGCTGAGGAAAAAAACTAAATAGTTCTGATATCCCGATATGTAGAACGATTAAAAAAACTGTTGCCAGTTGTGTAAAAATGTTACTGTTCTTTTGGCCCAGTGACCACACACTACACTGGCCTGTTGAATAACCTGACCACTCACACTTAACAACAAAAGGGAGGCTATTGAGTCATTTGTGTTTGCTGAGAGAATGTTGTTTCTAACTTGCTTTGTAAAGACAAATAACAAGGAGCCTAATAAATTGCTTGCTCTCAAGAATGCATTGTTAAAGCTGTAATATCATGGATCAACGCCGTTTGGATTTCAGAGTATCTGCATCGGATTATGCAAGGGAACTTCTGCTGAGGAAGCTAAGCTTAAAGAGAAGATTATGCCATGGCTGTTGCAGAGTGTGCAAGGCATGCTGCTGTAAGCAATTAGAATAACTTAAAAAAGGATAGATAAGACTTTTACTGCAATGCTAGAAGGCCCCTTAGAGGAATAATAAGTTACTTGATTTCAACAAGCCGATCAGCTTTATGTCATGTACTGAATTTAAATTGTTTAATGTCATATGCATTTACATCTTTTTCTTTGGACAAAATCTACAGCAAATGGAGACGTGGGAGGAAAACAACAGGTGCCCTGTCTCTTCCAACACAACCATATCCTTCACTCATAAAGATATTGCAAGGCAATGACCACTTTCCAAAAACTTAATGGTACTGAATAAAACAAAGCTTGCGGGAATAAAAAGTCCTAAGTGTGTTTGTATTACTCAAGATTGTGTTACAGTACCATATTAGAAAACATCAGAGCCATGAATCTGCAGCACTATCAACGGGAAGCACCATCCATGAGAGGCTAATCCAATTTCCCTGGTGCTTAATGTGTTATGTGTCACCACAGTTATCAATGGACATCATCACTACTTTGGGTTTAGCAACACAAAAACAAACAGAGTAACAAATAGAAATACGTTATTCTGATGCTTTTAGAGTTGACAGTTTCACAAAAGCACTTTGCAAGTACTTCTCATAACCTGATCACACACAGTCAAAGCATCATGGAGTATTGCCATTGAAAGAAATGTGGGAAATGTTTGCCTATCATTTAAAAACATTCATAATTCCTAGATTTAAAGGTGGTTAAAAAAAAAGAATTCTTTTCCCAATAAACTGGTCACTATATTTTTTCAGTCAGCTTCAATCTATTGTTAAAAGTTTGAGAAGATCCCTGAAATTGCAGCCCTGTACCCATAAATGTATTTTATATTATGACATTTAAATTAATTTTTTGCTAATAGCTTTATTGCTCTCTTGATTTTTCATATCTTCACCAAACCAAACCATGGATGTAACACCACTCCCACTGATTATAAGTTGGCTGTTGGAGGCAGATCTAAGTGGCTGCATATGCAGATGGTTAACTGAGAAGAGGCCAAACAATTAGCTGAACATGACTTCAACTGGTGCAAATACAACATAAATTATTATATTCATACTGGTTTTAGAATATTCCAACATAGAATTATGAAAGGAAAGCATTGCGTTACGTGCACTCTCATGCATCAGCCTTCTTTAATTGCAATTTTGAAATATTTTGCAGAAGCGGTGAGCCATAAACCATTGATGTTTGGAGGCTTTGGGAATGCTCTTTTCATCCCTACATCATCACCTTTCCCACTTTAATCTGACTGCTGAAAATGTTTTGCTAAATTTTTTTCATTAGTCTATAAACCTTTTTCTATGCCTATTTCACAAACCTTTTTGAGTGTTCTTAACCGCAAAATGTTTTTTTAATCATTTAAATGCAATAAAGTTTATCAGGAAAGACAATGAAAATCATTACTAATATCCATGTTATTTTAATGAAGAGGATATGACTGGTATACAGGTATTAGGTTTATTTTGAAGGTTCATGGCCTCTTAGGATGTCATAAAGGTTTTTATTTTCATGCCTGTTTCATGTTTTATCTATCAGGCACACCAAGTAAAAAAACAAATGTGAAATTTACAAAATATGTCTTATTCAGTTGCTATGGAAAACAATTTCCAGCAGTGTTGTTGTAGCTCCATCTAGATGCTAAATGCTTTACACCTTATTTATAAAACAGAAAGGCAGCAGACAGAAAGCAAAGAAAGTAATTATTCTGCTGTGAAGCTTTTTCTCTGGTTGATGGTGAGCTATCAATTCCTACTGTTGTCATAAATAACACTCAGCTCTCCTGGATGATGCCCAAGTTGACTTCATACCAACAATAGCTCCCAAAATCTCCTTGGCAAAGAGCTTGACTACATTCATAATTTTCCACCGCTTCTCCTCCTTATCCTGCTGTTTGTCAGCTACCTGACATTAGCCTGTGTGGCACAACACATTTATATCAAGGATTATTAGTCAATCATAATCAATCATTAATAGATAAACAGCCTTTATTATAGAAATGTCTTTCACCATAGGAAAGCCCCTCAGAATGTGCAGTACTTTGCTTTATATATATATTTTTTTTTTCATAAAACTCTTAATTTTTCCTCAAAACTGCAGGTGGCAACAATATTATTGAATAAAAAAAACAAAACATTTCTAACTTGAGTACATATACATGTATTGTCTTTTGACATCATAGAAACTAGTACAAAATCATTTGTATAGCTATACCAATAAAATGCACTTTCAATTACAAACCCAGAGCATATCCGTAATGAAAGATAAGCGAACACATCTCATAGTATTTTAAAAATATTTTCTTGTGGCTGTGTGTGGTAGGAAAGTGTCAGAAAAAACAAAAAAACAAAGTCACTTTATGGGAGAGGGCACTGTGATGTCAGCATGTGCCTGGACCATGCAGAAAGATGCTGTAGTAGAGGTTAAGACCTACAGCATTTGAAGAAAATATTTCAAGGTAAGCAGAGATAGAGAGAGAAGCCCCTAAAATAGGCGACATGAAGTAACCTTCTTTAGAGCCAGTACATATGATCTCATCTGAAATATATTTTCATTAACACTTCGTCCATTATTTTTTACAATGAACCTAAAACCAAAGTCGTGGAATCCTTGTCAGAAGCTGGAGAGCTAGCCCTAACTTTTCAAGGATACCACTGAGCATTGGTACCACTGCAGATGTAATGATGTATGAGTGGCAGAAACCTTTGCCTGTGTGTGTACCAACACCTTCATCTGCCACAATTTCTCTGCATCTGTGAATATTTTCCTTTGCTGTTGGCTATATCTCAAATCTGCTTAATCTATTACCATCGTAACGAAAAAAGAACGGGGAACTGTGTCCTTTTAATGATCGAAGATATAGCAAAATCAAATTTAAGTTGAAGATATAACCGGGATTTAGAAATTGAATGTTATCCTTTAATTAATTGTTTCTTAAGCGTCATACATGATGAGCATGAACAGTCCTATCATACACAAAATAAATGATTTTGCATTGTACATTTTCGGCACACATTATTTTTAGTATTTGCTCAGCAAAAAACAATTTCCCCAACCCAATTTTGTGGTGCAGTCTATCTGCAGACTCCTTCATCTAAAATGCAAAAGAGCTGGTGTCACATTAAGGTGTGACTGACAACAAACCAACACAATCTTTTCTTTTTTTTGTCCAATTGCCCTTTAAGAAAAGCAAATGTATTTAAAAGCATGAGACACTGTAAGTGGTGCCTTAGAAGGCACCATAAAGACAGAAATAATGGATTTCACACATTAATTATAGTGAGGCAAACTTAACTGCCTAAGTGCTTCCTCTCAGACAAACCTTTTGATTGAAATCTCTTTTTGTTGCAAATGGAACAGTCGGAGACTGGTAGAGAAAGAAGTTGCACATGTTTTTGCCCTCTAAGCATCAGTGTGGCAACACATTTTGCTCGTTTTACATTTTACTGACTTTTTAATTTCATGACAAACATTACACTACAGACAAAGTGATACGGTACTGAATTAACATGTAAAGTTGTATCGCAGGTGCGATTACTCCACAATGTTTTGTTTTAAATAGTCATTTATTCGGAAAAAGTCAAAAGCTAACACCAGAAAAGACGCGAGGCTCTGTTCATCGAGCAGAAACCAGCATCAGGTTTGCTCAGCGCTCTGATCTGCTCCGAGAGCTTCAGCAGGCATTCCGCTCATTGACAGTTTTCCTCCAGAGAGGATGCCAGTATGTATGAGCCACTGCTGGGGGATCACTGTGTGGCCTGAAATTAACTGGATATTGATTCAGTGCAGAGTAGTCCCCAAGACGGCTATTTGAAGGTAGAGCACAGAGATAGTTCGGCAGCACATTGCTCTCAATTCAGACCAGAGACTTGGAGTGTCTTCATTTTGATCACAGAAAGCCTGGGATTTCAGTGTAGCTCAAAGGCCACCTACAAAAAGCAAGCACATAAAAACGATGCAGGCTAACCCTGTAATGTCAGATCAGTAATCTCTGAATCATGTTCACCTATTTAAATGTGATCTTTGTGAATGATTACCAAATATTTCTATATGTCTGTGCATTTAGCAGATTATTTTATCCAAGCTATGAAACTACGAACATTTTCTTTAGCATTTTACTGATGTAAAGAGAATTTACACAGCAATGTGTTGCTGATTTTTCCTTACCTAACAACCATTTCAGTAGTTTACATCTGATCATAAGCACGGGTTATGCCCAAATGCAGATGTAAAATGTCTTATTTCTGTGCTTGTTTTGCCAAATATTTGAGGGTACTCTGAAATATTTATACACAATGCTTTTTCTTTTAGCCTTGAAAACACTCTAAAAAAAATACTTTCCTTGTAATAATACCGTAATGATGCATTCTTCTATGTCCAGAGCCTAGTAATTGGGTTGTTGCTGTGTGGGATATCATGGATGAGCTGTGCAGTGACAGCAGCCATTAAGTTGTGCACAGAGGGCACCATGCTGGCTGTAGGCCTCCAGGGAGATATGTCAGAGGCTTTTAGTGGACCAGGGGAAGCAGTGATGGAGCACCCCACCCTCATGCATCTCCCACTCAATGAGCAACCAGACCACTTAAAGACTGCTGATGATTGGCAGTTTGAAATCTACAGGCTGCTTATTGCGCTGCTGAAATGTTTGAATAATACATGCCTGGCCAAGAGTATGTTGCAGTGTTTTTAAATGACACGGTGTACCAATTGCCGCTGTATGTGTACTGTAGGTTATTAAAAATTCTGTGAACATTGTTTTTATCGTCATCCGTTAAGGACCTGTGCCATGCCGTTTTTGTGGCTGACCACTTTTTTTTAGTGGTTGATTCTATGAATGGCTATATTTGTACTTGAGCAATGCAGCAGAATGCAGAGGGTGTTGGGGGGAATTGAATTACACATATTTTACAGAAGAGCAGGTAGTAAACGGTTCCACACTGCTTAATTTTTAATGGCAGAGAGAGTTCCTACATGTCATATTGTTGTGGTTTTTTTTTACCACCAGTTCACAGATTTATATTATCTCCCTATTTCTCAGCCAAAAGAGCTCTGTGTTCCTCCCATCTGTGATCACATGAACATAAACCGTCGTGCTGAAGAATAGTTGTAGCTTGGCTGGGTCATTTAACTGAATCACTAGACTGAGTTAATGACTTCTTAATGTATGACACCAATTTTGCGGGGAGGCCAGATTCCAAATTGACCAAATATCCAAGAGATACCTGAACTGGGTCTCTGGCTCCCTCACACCATCCAAATGCAAGCACATCCAGTTAACTGTTGCTCCTAAACTCACTCTTGCAAAGGATTTAGTTGTTTTTTATTTTATTTTAGTCTTGTGTCTTTTTTTACCCACAGTTTTTAGTTTTTGAGGTTTTTATGTATTTGTAATCTTTGTTTTTAGTGGTTCAAGTCTTTCCCTTAGTTTATTTTTCCCTATCATTGCTGTTATCTCCACTATTTCTTCCCCAGTTTCTTCTGCTTGTACTTCTTTTCCTGCTTTTAAGTCTTAATCTGAGTTTGATTTCTTTCAAGTTTAGTTTAGTTTTTTCACTAGTTTAGTTTTTGGGTTGCGGGCCCAGCAACACTTTGTGTATAGTTCTGTAAATAAATCCATATCCAGCTTTATATCCTGTGTTTATCCATCCCTGCATTTGGGTCTGTCACCACACACCATGACAACCATAAAACTGTGGGAAGTTAAGCAGGCATGGCTGTTTGTCAAATTCAAATCTGGCCAGCCCAGTCCTCCAATTCAGTTATATCAAATTTGATCTATATAGCGCCAAATTACAGCAATCATTATTCCTTGGCACTTTGAACACACAGTCCAAATTCAAACCAATTAGAAACCAGTTAATTAGAATGAAGTCATAATCCCCAGCCACCTTGAATCAGGCATTAATAGATTATTTGACCTCCAACCGCAGGCTGGATGTGCCAGCCAGGTTTTGAGATTTTAGATAGTTTAGGCTGCACTAAAATGGTTACTGGTATTTCAAAAGTCTGGCTGTGGTATGAATAAAAGCAATTGTCCAAGACCTAACCAATGTTGTATCTTACCAAAACATGCCATGTCATGACATGTTTTAAAGCTACAAAATGAACAAATCCCCAAGAGAAGCTCCGGGGGGTGATGAAAATAGTTTAAGTGAAGATACAGTCAGACTTTCTCAGCTTAAGTAAATACATTCTGTGGGATTTCAATTGCCTCACACTGCACATGAGCCATATTTTTGTCACCCACAACATTTAACAGAGAGGCATTCACATGACTTTAATCGCTGCAAACCAGCCTAATTGTACCGTCTCTCTGGTGATGACTGGAGCTTTTAGCTCACTGAATTTTTTATCACCCTGTTCACTATGTGAAATTCTTCCTAAATATGCATCACTCTGTAATACATCTCACTGAAGTAGATATGGGTAAAAAAATAAAATAAAAACAAGTGGTGCTGCCTTATTGGGAGTTGTGCCTGACAGGCTCTTTGAATGCAGAACAGGAGCACAGCACACAAAGGTGATTAGTATGCTGGTAATACCCATACTTTTAAGGTCATTAGAACAGATAAACACATGCAGCACATTTGCAGAATGCTTAATGCCAAATTGTGTCTGCTTTCTCTCAGGGCAGAGACAGCTGTGAAATATTCCTCAACAGGCCCAAGTCTCATAATATTTCCATTTAAATGGCAGGACAAAGAACACCAAACTGCAGTGTTATTCAGAAAAGGAAGCTGGCTTTGGGCTGACAAGATTAGCTTCTTTATCCTCTGCCTCCTACTTCACTCTCTGTGTCATGGTGCTTAAATAAGCCTTTATCCTCCAGCTTTTTCTAGAGACATACTAAACTGTGGATTCTACTCAGCACCCTTAGGCGACATCAAAGGCAATCTCAACTCGAACCGCACGACATCAAACAAGTTTAACTGTTTTGATTCATCCCCGCAGTGTGAACATTATCTGAACGTGATCATACACTAAACACGTTACAACTCAATGAAAGCCAGCCTGAGTTTTTTGGGTGTCAAATGTTAAATGTTCGGGTTGATCTCACGTAGTTGTGATTTTGAAATAAATTCCTGCTGGCAACACTGAATTTGCATTTCACTTACCGAACACGGGCTCTACAGGAAGATGAAGTACTGTGAAAAAATATGTGTAGATAACAACAGCATAAATGCAAAATAACAACTAAACTTCTTATGCATAAATTAATTTAAAATAACATGTATTCCACACATTAGTAATTATAAACAGACACACTGTTTTATGTTTGGTCAAATGTTGAAATGACTGTCAGAATAAAATTAATTATTAATCACAGTGTGTACATTTGCAAATAATGCAAGTTCTTAATTCGTCTTTTTGTGCTTTTGATTGTCATTATGATCTAACTTTCAAATGGATTAAACAGAAGAAGTAAAGTGAATCTGAAAAAGGTTGATTATAGTCACGTATTAGGAATTTGAAGATGAAATTGTGTTGGCCAGAAGTGTGAAGATTTCATTGTCCATTTATATGTAGCTTGAAGGTTTAATCATGAACATAAATCTAAGTATAGCTTCGTTTAACGCCTCATCTGAATCATTCACATAGAGGTAGGGGATATTGAACAGAATAAATCCCACAAGTGTTACGACCACTGAAAACACTGTGCATGACAAGTCCAGCAATCTCTTCCATAGTAATTCATGAAAATGAGTAATGAGGCCCTCCGGCCCTCTACACTGACTTTCTTACTGGCGATGGTAAACACCAAGATGTGAAAGGTGGAAGCCAACTCACACATTAACATAAATTTTTGATTTACAATCATGTGTGTTGAAATTTATTTTATTCGTGCTGACGAATGACATCTAATGGATAGTAGGTAAGATTTTTCCACAAGTTCCAGTCAATTTTGAATGAAAATAAGCAGCCCTGGTTGATAGAAAACTGAATATTGAGCTCAATTTTACAGGTTTTTCACTGAGCTTAAATGTCAACCGTTTTTAATTAAGAAATCCTATATAAAGAACAACTGCAAAATTGATCACTCTGAGATTAGAAATAAATGTTGCCAAATAAACTATATTTTAAATTTAGCTTCTGATAAAAAACCTTCAAAAAACGTTGTGTTCTAGACCACATAAAAGATAAGCCTTACTTCTAAAAAAAAAGAAGAAAAAAAAAAGAAAATCACTAAACATATAAATAAAGTGTTGTCATTAGGTATTCACTGCAATAAACTGCAAACTGTAGCTGTTCTAGAGGAGTGACAGCATATCAGCTCCACTGACCGATACTGAAGGAAGCACTGACCTCCATCTGCCATCACAAATATTTGGCCTTCAACAAGTGACACAAAAACGAAAAAAAAAGTGGGCTTTTCGCAATTTCCCATTTACTGGAGGGCTTCCAGTGTTGCTCCAGAAAATAGGAAATGAGTGCAGAGAGCATTCATTTCCTTGATCCCATCACTGTTTCCACTACTACACTTTAAGTCCGGTCAATAATATGCTCTGAACCACAGACCCTCTGAAGTCAGATGGGCCGGGGATACCCAACCACACAAACCAGCTGGTAGACAGCTGCTTTTATCAGGACCATAACCTCAGAGCATGGTTCTATGAAAACCTCCACCGTGCATGTTGTGGAATCTCCTTTTGTTTTTACTGGCTTACTCTGAGGAATATGTTTGGAGTACAAAAATAATAAGACAATAATGATATTAACACAGAGGCTGTTGTACATATATAACGTATTTTGATTCACCAAGGTAATCCCTTATTATTGTAGCATGCTGCAAGACACTGCAAGAGAGAGTTTTTAAGTTCAACATAGTCAAAAGGATGGCTCAGACTACCATCCTATTTTTAGAAAAGAAATGACAACTACAGCATCCTCATAACTTTAATTTTCATTCTGTGGAATATGCGTATTAATGTGTAGGATTTGCATGGTCCTCCAGTGGCAGCAAAGCAGAATGGAATGTAAGCATTTTTGCCAAAACTTTGAATTTAGGTTTAACATATCTCTCTATTCACATCTAATCCACAGTGCAGAATGTTTTCAATAACTTTGCCATATTGGTTATCTAGGATTTAATTAATCTTGTTTTTGGCAGAGTTTGATTTTTCACCATAAGCTAACATGCAAACACTATAAAATGAAATAGGAATGCTTTCTCTAATGGTCCAATTCAACCAAATTCCCCCCCCCAAAAAGCTTCTTGTGTAAAAATGATCCACGGCAGATCGTAAAATGCCACGTTGTTTCAAAGCACACCCGTTTAAACGCAGATTTAACACACTCTTTCGGCCAATCAGTACCTATGACACCTGAATAACTCACCCAATGAACACTCTTTCATCTGAGTCAAAGATCACTATGGAGGAAAAAAATTTGAAGGGTATGTTAATTTAGGGGAATTCAAATGATGAATCCACCCCACAGGAGAGTGGTGATTCTGAGGAGGATAGACCACAGGCATCGGCTGCTAATCAAGTGTCGGGAGAGATGCAGAGATGCCATCTGGTGGTCCAATTTCAGCCGAGCCGGTAAGGGAGATGTGTTCTCTCTGCAAGACACGCAGACCTTGTGAGCAATGTGATCCTCTCATCACGGCATCACAGGCTGTGCTCCCGAGGTAAAAACTGACAAGCTGCTTTAGTGACTGAAAAAGCTCTCGAGTTCAAGTCCAATCAGTTTCAAAAGTTTGTTTGCTGTGCAAATGATGCAGTGGCTCTCATGCCGTCAAAATGTTTCTTTCAGAGTCAGATCGGCCAAAAATTGTTTTCACTTACGAAAACTACTTTGTCGTGTTTTAGGGATCATCTCGACATGTTGTGTAGTTGTGGATCACATTAGATTGTTTTGGGATTCAATCTGCCTTGCAGAAGTTGTCGCCCCTGACTGCCGATGCACCCCGGTAGCAAGGCTTGAATGCCTGCCCTATGCATCCCTAAAATTGGTCTGAGTTCCCAAAGAGAATAAAAATCAACATTTGGTAAAATGACTTTCTCTCAGGCCATAAGTGTATAGCATTTACTCTGAATGATTTCCCACTTGGAACTCTAAAAAAAAAAAAGACTGATAACACAGGAGCTGCTGAGGAAATTTGATACTCTTGGAGAAAGACTCAAACTGGTACCAACTCACTCATTAAAAACCAAAAACAAATTCATCCCAGCTTCTACAGGCATGTACACACTACAGATGTTTTTTTTCCAAGTGCACACATTCAACAGAGTTAGTGAGAAATCTCAGGTAGTTCTGCCAAAATTGTTGTGCATGTTCCCGACAATTTTCAGAGTTTGCTATCAGTTTATAGCATGCAGTCACAATGGCAGATGCAGTTTTTTTTCGGGGATTCACAGTTTGATGAGCAGAATTGTGTTCCACTGACTGCACTCTCCTTCATTGTAATTTACTTGAGAAGCAAGACCTGAGCGTGCCATGCCGCTGTCTCGGGGTGGCAGGCTGCTGTTTTGCTGATAAGTTAGTTTGCAAGTGCTCACACTGAGCAGTTGCCCCCGGATAATACCCGTGTGGTGAGAGCTATGTTGAGCTCTCACTTTCTGAGCATCTGTAAATGAAACGTTCAGCCTCACATCAAGACAACACAGCAGATTTGGAAAAACCCTACTTTCAGATAGCATGCATTATCCATAAAAAGGAATGGCAAATGTTTTCTTTGTCTTTGTGATTGTTAAAGTACATGATGGTACTGGTTTTGCAGTACTCTTCCAAGTGTGCTACTTGACCATTTGTGGAGTAATTGTGCTAACTATATTCATTACCATGATACTACCAAAACGGCTAAAACGACCATCATTACTGACTTTGGAGAGGCCATCCTCAAAAAAGAACTAACTCAATAATCATGGGATGATCTCCACTGTCTAGACCTCAAGGATTCATGCTTTCTGTCAGAAACCAGCCATGTTCTGAAAGGGAAAAGACGTGTTTTATCTCATCTTTGTCAATCTGCTGTCATGAATCAAACAATATTGTAATCAAATTTGTCTTCACTTGTCAGAACAAATTACTATGATTTCAGTACATGTTTTTGGTCAAACATGATTAAATGTCACATCTACTGCGCAACTAAACGGAGTCATATCAGAAATGTATGTGTGCTCATACTTTCTGGTTTCTAGCCACTTTAAAAACGTGTTATCACCATGACACTGTCACCTCACAGCAAGAAGGTTTTCAGTTCAAATTTCCACTCAGAATTTTATGAGTGGAGTTTGCGTGTTCTCTCCCTGTGCCCCAGCATGGTTTTCTGCCAGCTTTTTTCATCTCTTAGTCCAATAACTGCTTTTTCTTACCACTGGAGTAACAGCTTTATGATGGACATGTGACCTGTTAAGAAAGTACTCTGACTCTTGTCTGGTAAGCAGTGGTATAACAGCTCCTCTGTGACTCTGGAAAGAGTTGGTCGCAAAAACATACGAATAAATGGAAAGATTTTTCCCCAGAAAAGGAATTTGGGGTTGTAAAACTTTAAAATTAAGTTATGTTTATTTTTGGGGTCCAGCTTTTTCATTTTGTCTGACGGAGGGGCTGGGGTTGCAAAATCAGGTTTAGAAATGTATTTTGAGTCCCAATAGGCACAGAAGTAGACGCCTGTGTTTGTCATGTACAGTATGTGCGAGCTCCAGGGTCCCTCCAGACTGGTGGCTCGCAAGTTTCCTCCTGTGGGGAATTCTAGTATAACCAAATCATCTAATAACAGAATTTTCAATTTCAGTTGCACTCATTGTGTTTTTGCTTTTTTTGTGGGGGGGAGGGTAATTTAAGTGTGTGAAGAACATGCTCATTGTCACGTTATGAAAACCGCTGCAGCACATTCTAACAGGTATCGTTATGGCCATCTTGTCTTTTTAAGGCTTAACACCTATGTTTTTTCTCTGATTGATCAGTCAGAATACCTGACAGCTGGTTTCGTGACAGCCTCTTGCCGCTTTTATCTGTGATGCCATGTTATTCTGCCCACACTGCATTCCCCTTTGTTATAGCATTTTGAATATAGAGAAGTTCACACAGTTGAGTACTACAGCTGTGACATCATTGAGTATGAGAGAGTGTCTTGATAAGGCCTGAGGGTGGATTAAGATCAGCCTATTCTTTGCTTGAGCCGTGTCAAACTAGCCACTAGGCAGCCATTATGCAAATACATGGTGAGGAAAATTGGTGTTGGAAGAAAAGCCTGGACTACGAATTAGGTGTTCAGGCTATTCAGCGGCAGTTCCTACTGGGGGAGAGATGAAACATCTCTTTTGTAAAATTAGAGACTTTGCAGACACTGAACAACAATTAAAGTTGGAGAACCTACTGAAGGAAAGGTGGAAATCCAAAAGGATCATGTCTCCTCTTTATATCCGATATTTTGGTATTTGTGAGTATGTCAGTGCCAATGAAAACACAAAACCACCAAACTCAGTGTGACAGACGTGTTGAGTGGAATCAATGCTGCTTTGCAAAGAGGACGAGCGAGAACACATAACAGAAGTCTGCAGATGGAGAAGCCTACTTTTAGCCAAACTCTCAAGTTGGAAAATAGTAAACTTATATTGCTATTATTGAAGTCAAATTTTTCTTTAGTGTTTTGTGATTTATTGCAATGTTTTTTTGCATGTTCATTTATTATAGTTTACAAAAATTATACTGATTTCATTCTTCTAAAGACTTGGGTAATACTTGTTGACTTCAGTTTTTAAAAACCTTTCTTCATGACATATAAGGAGCAACTTGTGAAGCAAAGCACTACAAGAACATGAAGGAAAACAGGGGAAACTCGGGTTTTTACCGAAATACCTACTCAGTGTCGCTCAGCTCAACTCACCTGCTTCCTTTACCTATTTATTGATTTTATCGTTTCTTTTTTAATGTTGCTAAGATAATAAGGTGAAATTGTTTTTCAATAAGTGATATGTCTTGAAAGCAGAAGAATAAGAAATACAGTTTAAAAGCAGCCATCTGGTGACTGCAACAAAAGGCTAAATGTCATAGGAAATGTTTATATGTCATTAATCACCACTCAAGGGAAATGTAAATAGCCTTAATTTAGTAGGAATCTGTGTTTGTATACCATAAAATGTTTGAAATTAAAAGGTTTTGAGCCACAGTGAGTCATTAGTTCTGCCTGGCTACACTACTTAAACTTGGTGACCTAGTTGAAGAGTAATGTTTCTGAGGATTGTCGGTTATAAGCTTTAGTTATTTTTTTTACCTCAACAATTAATCTCTCCCTATTCTTATAGAAATGTGATCTTTAGTGCAATGCCCTATCATTTCTGGGGTACCAATCCGCACAAACAAAACACCAAATGGCTTTGTGTACACTCCTTCGTGGAAAGATAAAACAGCTAACGCTAGCTCAGACAGTTTATGAAAGACTAACCTCCTCCCAAAATGTACCCATGTGGCGAATGTTCCTGTGGACAGATATGGAGGATAATTACAGCCAACCAATCTGCAACTTGCAGTAGTCGTGAGAGCAATTGCTTGTGAAGGGTGAAAATGACATCCATTACGTCCCAGCTTGTTAAAGAACGACTTGATAATTATGTCAGCTATCATGTGGAATACTTCTTGTGGAGGCGGTACTTTATGGGACAGAATTATGAGTCACATTTAGCGGTATGAACGAGCCACAGATATATGGCCTTTTCTAACGTAGAACTTGTTGGTTATTGCTGGTTGGAGCGAAGTGATTTATTGGAGCGGACTACTTCTGCTGCTAAACACACAACTATTTCCTTCTCTGAATGTATTTGCAATGTGTAGGGATTTTTCTGACAGCACCTAAAAGTTTGATTTTGTGAATAATTTGTGTGTCTTTAACAATGCTTAAGCCACTGTCTACCATTAAAGACAGATTCTGTCATGGTTCCAATTTGCTTCTCTGATCATTTCTAGCCGAACGCCTTGAAAAACCACCACATATTTTAATTTCTGCATCTGTGTTTCCTAAGCCAACTAAACAGACTAATCTGGACCATTATAAAGTAGTTTAACACTGAATACACTTTACAACAGTATTATTTTAATCAACACCAGACTAAGTGGCATATTCATGACTTTCTTTAACCATGTCAGAACCTATCATGTCTGCTCTCACCTCAGTCTCAGCTGCCTGCAAAAGGTATCATGCGACATATGGAATAGCTACTGTGTTAGAGTTAAAGGTTAATGTTTATCTTTTATTCTTATGATAAGAATAACAAAAGCTCTGCTGTAATCTTAAAATATCTGATGAAACAGATGTAAAATATCTCAGATAATTTAACATATACACTGCATAATAGAGTATCAAATGTATATTACAGCACTCCTTTGTTATTGCTCCCATAGGAGCTGCAAGTGTTTTAACACAGTCTGTGGTATTGTGTTAATTAAAAATTCCATCTGCTTAGGAACCTCTGCGTCTTCTCTGTGATGGAAAACAGCCTTTCTGTAATATCCTCTGTGTAATCTTACTATGAAAACCAAGTATGAGTTCAATCAATTTAACTCATGAAACCCTGTCAGAATGTGATGAGCTAGAACAATTTAATGTGTTCCCTCTCTTCGATAACATTACTTTGGGCATTTGTCTATGCAGACATCAGTCTATTACATCTACAAAAAAAAGAAAAAAAAGAATTCTCATTTACATATTCTGCAGCCCTAACTTGGTAGCCTGTGAGTCAGTGAAGTAAAACATGGCTGTTTGTGAACCCAGAAATCTTTCCTTTTATCCAGTGACAACTTACAGACACAGAGGCTGGCAAACCCAAATGCTAAACTAACTCCATAGACACAGTGTTCGAACACCTACATGCAAGCATTAAAAGGGAGCCTCTCCAGGAATACAGCTGAACATCAATAAAATAGGAACATAATAGTTCCACCCTCCATATCTGCATCTCTGCCACTGCTAACCACAGACAGGTCCTCAGCTAACCATGAATTCAATCTTCGAATTAAACCTTTTTCCTTCTCCAGTGACATTTACGTATTATATGAAGATGGAAAGCCTCATCAATACTTTTTACAACATAATAAGATGATAATAACAAAAAAAAAAAACAGAATATAAAGTCATTTCTAAATTCACAATAGTAGTTTTAGGTTGCTGATATAATGCCAATAAATCTGAATTGCAGATTTACCATCTAGAACTGAACCTGGAGCGAGAATTATTGATTATGCTGGTCTAAAGCCATACTTATTGTTTAATATCTTATAATAAGTTAGAAACAGTCTTTGTATTTTTTTAAATAAACAGTAACACGGTGCTAGATACTTCAAAATCAAGAACAACTCCTATATATCTTATACACTGAATAACTTGTGCTGACTTGATGAAAGTTGATGTGTGGCAGAGATGAAGTTGTGGTAAGAATCAATGGATTTAGGTATTTTTGTAGGCTGGTGGATGAGTTCTCTGTGGGAGACATGGGCAGGAAGTCACACCCAACACCCTCAATCTGCAGCCTCTGAGAGACGCGAAACTGCACCAGAGCTGTCCCTGCAGCCAAATCTAAATAAAAAAAATAAAAAAATCTTCCTGATTGTCATGCTGTGTCATCATCAGGGGTCCATCCTCCAGTCATCTCACACCTCCAATGATGAAAGGAAAGAAATGGTTTAACCCCCTTTCACTTTTCTTTCCACTTTCCTCTCTTCCAGCGCATCTCCTCGACTCATTTTGATTTCATGGTGTCATTCACTTTCAAAAATTTGAGATAAAAAAATAGATAAAATAAATTGGGGTATTTGAGCTTTGGGGAGCTCAGTTAGCTGCTCTAAAAGGTGCTGCTCTAAAAGGTTAACAACCTTTCTGTTGCCATGGTTAAGCCTAATTTATAACAGTTGAAAGAAATTGCATGAAATACCAGCAGCATATGACAGAAATGAGCCTGAAATGAGTGCTTCCATAAAAAAAAGATGTGAATATATGCAGACACCAATTAATTGGTGAAACTCAGATAATTTCCCAAAATTCCATATCTAAATAGTAAATTCTGAAAAGTGCACATACACACTCACCCTCTTTGTTCTCATTTTCCTCTTTCTTTCCCTTCATGGTGTAGCCATATCATATGAGGCCTGGCCTGAAATTGAAAATTCTATACTGTTTAAGGCATTATAGGGACCACATGTTTTGAAAGTATTCCACCCAATGCTCACTTAACAATGGCAAGTCCGCAACTTTGAAATATTAACAGACACCGGCCGTTTCAAAGCCTTCTGGAAAAATATTTTAGCAGTGCTTTGATTTTTGAGACCTCTGTAAACAAAGAAATGCATTTCCAAGACATGGGTGAAGTTGCATGAAATCCTCATTGTTCAAAGAGGGGGTAAATGTTACTGTAGGTGGCACTATGATGAATGAAGAGGTCTCGGGAATGCCCTACAGAGACCACACATTTTGACCGGGTCAATTGGTTGATCACAAGCGTGAAATTGCTGTCACAGATCAATGGCTACTAATCTGAAGAAGGGACAGATTCAAATCACAAGGTCCCAATCAATGAGGAGTAATTCCCTACACCACTTTCATTTCCTGAATAAAATACAAATAGTATGCAACTGCAGGAAAACCCTTTTATATTTGGTCTTTGAAGACCTCTAGTTACCTGTGAAAATATTCAAAATGAAACTTTTAATTGAGTATTTTTAGGGATTGTGACATTCCCCACTTAAAATTCTCTATTAACCTAATAATGTTTACACGAGTGCAATAAATGATGAATTAGCCGATCAGTTATTGGTTGTTTAGAAGTTCTGCAGTTGATCATGTATAGTAATAAGGGGAAAGCATATAGGGGTAGATATACACTTTGAGGAGTCTTTTTAAACTTTTATCAACTCAGCTTCTGGATGTCTGTGTTGAAATAATATCTAAAGGTAAATAGGTAAGTGGATTGGGTGTTTTTTTTCATCCTTCTTCTCTTGGGGTGGAATAATTGTACAACACACATTTCTGATATGAAAAAACAAAACTTATATTATTCATTTTCCTTATGTTGTAGGGTTTTTGTTTCAAATAGAAAAACGCAAAAAAATAATTATGGACTCAAACTTGCAACATGAACACACTAACATTAATTATTAAGTCATTGGTGCTAAAAGTTGGAAGATGTCTTAACAGTTCACAACACAGCTGGTAGTTTCTATTTTTTGCACTGTCCTCTCATGAGTGATATCCGGCCCATTTTGAAACCAACCCTAACTCATTTCCATGGGAAATAAGATATTAGGAATGAAAGGAAATGAAAAAGGTTTAAAGGGAAACTAAACAGATGCTTAAATGAAAAAGTTCCACAAACAACACAAAAAGCAATCCAAACAACAAATGCTATTACAAACTCAGCAAATCACCACTGCTCAGTGGCCACAAGGCTGAACACGAAGAAAAATTAAACGGAGATTATCATGCAGAGCGTGACACTGTAAATGAAAGCAAAAATATTCAAGACAAAGAACACCCTATCAAAGCCCCATAGAACAAACACTAATGTGATGAAAGTGCTCTTTAGGGATCTCTTTTATCGGGAGACCCCATTCAGCTAAATGTTGTTCTTACCTAGCCTGACAAGGGTATAAAGCCATGCTTACTCTCATCTTTTATCTGACATTTAAGAGAAATGTATCTATGTGTGTGTCAGTGTCCCTTCTGCTCCCTGGATTTTCTAAGGCCTGCACACTGCTCTGCTAAGTCATATGTAAGAGTTTGTGGGTGTCAGGGTGTGGGGTGTATAGAGGACACCTTCTGATCCCCAGTGATTGGAAGGCAGATTATGAATAAATAGGAACCCCTCTTTTTTCCTTTTGACAAATAGAATAACAAAATAACACAGTGTTAGACATGTGTTCTACAGTTGGTCACTTTATACTTCCAGAGTAAATAAAACCCTTATTTTTTAGCAGGAATGACATGTTTTAAAGATTTTTATTTGGTATAAACCAAGAGTCCAACAAGGTTTATTGATTGCTATCAAATTAAGATGGCAGATTAAAGAGAAACATAGCTGGTTTATGTGCTGTTCTCTTTTTCTCTAAACAAGCAAACCGTGGAAAACAATTATTTTCACTGGTTGCTGTGGCATGTAAGCTCTATGCTATCGGTCCATCTTGCAATCCCCTCGACAGCGATTCTGGCTGGTGTCCAAACAGAACAAATGGTTTTGACTCGTAGCAAATAGGTTCATGTACATTTCCCACCAAGCAAAAGAATAAGAAAAAAAAAAGAGCTGAATATCAACATGCTCGTCGGCACAGTGAAGGTTCTGAGTGAGTGATACCATTAAGCAAGAAAAGATTAAGGTTAAAGGATCAGAACACCTCATGGGGCCACAAGGAACGAGCAGTCCAGTAAATGATTGATGTTGTCACGAAAAAATTGATCTGTTAATCAGATTAATTAAGTAAGGTGCCTATGCTATGTATTTCATGCTGAAGGCCAGTCCACCAATCAAAGTGAACAACAATGAACTTTCAATCTTTTCACAGGCATCTTCACCGCAGACTTATTTTTACTGCTTACTAACATTTGCAAAGCCGTTTGAACGTTCTGAGAAAATTTACCAGCTTTAAGATAAAAAAATATTTTCAACAACATGTATGGATGCAATGTTACCTTATTTAGTGACCACTCAATTGTAGATATATTCTACATAAGAATATTCTATATTCTACAGAAGAACAAATACTGACGTGCTATTCTTGTGACCGTGTTCCAAAAATTTCCAACCTCCAATCAATACATCTTTACTGTAAATGTCTATTTGCTACAAAATCAGTTGTGGAAAAGAAAAACAAATGTTTTTAAATGTTTTGGCCTAGAAATATGTGTTTAGATATCAAATCTCATTCAAGGAGAAGTGAAAATATTAGTAACATGCAACCACCTTAGATAAAAAAGAAAGGGTAAGAAAGAGTCACTGTATTTGATTCGAAGAAAAAATAGTAACAACATATTTTAATATAGTGTTGATCATTTGACAAGATAACTCATTTTAAATTAATTTATTTTGGAGTCTGCTCAGAAAGTAGCTGCGGTTCTGTCTGATACTTTTGTACTGACAAAAAAGCCATTTCAGCTTTTTGTGGGATTTAAATGTAGAAGGCGTTCACCTGTTGTTCATCTGTCAGCAAAAGAGATTAAAACATTGATGATTTTATTCCAAAAGCTTAAACTGGCATACTGAACTCACATTGATGTTAAATGAACATCAGCATTTCCCACAGAATGAGGTTGCACATGTGGTGTGGATGTGTGATGTGGGTTTGAATGTGGTCAGACTGCAGCTGAGTCGATAGCCAATATGAAGTCTACTTCTATGCGTGTAGCAAGAGCAGTGAGGGGGGGGGGGGGTTGTCTTGCTTTACAAAGTTATTAAGGGTGTTTTTACGACCCGATTGAAAAATGTTCACTGCCTAGCAGGTTCCTCTTTGTCTCTCTGACTGCATTCTGATCCTGAGTGTTTGTATTATGGGCTAACAGGTGCATGTGTGAGAAGGGCAGAGAGCTAAATCTTATTATTCCATTTAACTCACTTTGGACTGTAAAAGATTAAAACATCCGAATGGGTTGTCAAAACCCTTGAGTTCATACAGTGCCTTGGAAACTTAGATTATCCCTTCAAGTTTGACGAAAAAGAGAACAAGAAAAACGTTAAACTCACTGAGCAAAGCTATCTTATTGCTTGGTCTATAAATATAACTCCAAATGAGTGTCAATGTGAATAACTTCTATGCATCATTTGATTCAATTGCTAAGAAATGATGATCAGAAAAATCTAACTAATATATGAGGATTTAAAATTGAGTTCCAATTGATTTTCAAAGTTTCCTCATATCGAGCAGTTTCAGCACAACTCCAAAATCCAAACTTTTGCAAAGGGCCATTCCCACCAAAGAATTGTGACGCATTTTTTAGTGCCTTTAACGTGACTAATCACTAATATTCAACTATGATGCTGTAAAGGAAATAATCAAGAGCTTTCAAGGTGGGCTTCCTGAATTTTACTTCTCTTGAGTGACTGAAGATGTTAGCCTATCATCAATGGAAAGGCCAAATCCATCTGCCTATCTCACCACTAATCAGTATCTGTTCCCTCCAAGATAAAGGTTACGCATGTTGGCAGAATAGAGGGGCAAGAAATCAGGGAAAATGGACTCCATTCATCTCCTAATGACGCAGGAATTCTTTTTTCTTTATCGGGGGGACTAAAGTATGTCTGACACAACTATGATTATAAATGGTCACAACAATTTCACAGAATGACATGTAATTGACCTTTTCATGGTTTATTAATGTCGATGTGGGCTGGCTGCAGCTCACAGCTTTCGTCCGACCATGAAATATGGACAGAAGGAGGCTGCTGAAATGGTCAAGATGCAAAATTCATGTTGATACTGCTGCCATAAAATCTTATGCTGTGCAACTATTTTTTTTTAATTCAGTAATAGACAGATGGAGGGAGTGTACTCTCACATGTCTAACAGAGCATTTCTTACTGCAATAAGAGATGAAAGAGGATAGCCATTACTGGTGGCACAGACTCAGGCCTGGAGTGGACACTTGTGTCCTAGTGTGATCACATCAATCCGACTTCAAAATGGCACCGGACAATCTGCAGAAACTGATACATGAAAATGTGTATTTATGGGAGAACGAAAACAACGACTGATCTGTTGCCGCTAGGTTTCTATTCCTGTCTTCCTTTTCAGAGGACTTATTGACGTGCAGGAGCCAAAGATGTTTTTTTAATAAGATTAACAATAGCTGGTTTCCATTTACCTTTGCCAAATTGTGCCCCCTGCATGAGAGGGTGACTCACACATAGTGCTTGTAGGGAAACCTAATGCTAATGCTTTTTAGTGGTGTGCTGTGCTTACTGCAATAATAAGGCTGAACGTCTCCTGTAAAATGGGAGGATTATATTGACATTGTGGAGATGGAAAACATGAAAAAAACTTAAATTCTTACTCCATTATTACTTGGTGATGAGCGGGTGTGTTTCACCACTGGGTTTGAAAATCTCAACATGTATGTAGTAAGCTATACACCAACTAGTAAAGAACTCAATATCCGTAAAACAGATATCCCGCTAATAATCCTATATACATGCAACAGTACATAGTATGAATAATTAATTGTGCTTGCACTACTTGACTCTATAACAGTGCAACATCTGCACCCACCGAAAGCCCTCTTTACGTCCAAATTCTTCCGAACATATTTCATCAGTCTCGACATTAACTTCACAAGTGTGTCTTCTCTTTCTCTACAGCGATCTTGTTTTGGATTGATGGCACATACACCGAGGCATGCACTTTAAACGCTTTGTCATGTGCAAATTTATGCGAAAAAATCCAGTAGTACTTATCAAAGTGACTTAGAAGCATAAGGTACTGCATAGAGACAGCTAAACTTAACGATAGCTTACTCCCAATATTACTACATTTGGGTAATATAGGCAGAAAATGCTGTTTAAATGCTGGCATTTGAATCAGACTAAGATTAAGTAAATCTATTAACCATCCTGTGGTCAACTATTTGACAAAACAATTGAGAATAATGTAATGTAGTATGAGTTCAATAGGGAATTCATTTGATGAAATCATGTTATGTCAATAAGATGTCTGGTTTCGTAGTTTCATTCAGTTGTGTTAATCATTATATGAAAATGGCAACATATTATAGGCATTAAAGTCAGCTCACTGAAATATTTCACCTCTGTCTCTCAGTATGAACAGTAGTACAAGAAACAGGACTGGTCATATGATACTCATGATTAGGTAGAGAAGATGCTCTATTAAGGTTTCATGCACTCTTGTAATGATCATATACAATGTTAGCTGGAGGTGTGTTGCACAGAGGAGCTCCCTCAGATATCATTAGCTGCTGTGCTGTGATGAAGAAGCAGGAATCAGATCATGTAATCCTCTCCTGAGACACTATTAATTAATAAGGGCTTTGCTAAAGAGGCTGGCCTCCACTAAGGCACTCCATGTTATCTCACAGGAAATCGATTTGTGTCTCTCTTGCTGCCAATGTGTCTGGCGGACATCTTTTACAGCACGACCCTCACACCATGAGCAGTCTGCGTGTCTGCTGCTGAACTCGGCAGGGCCAGCTGACACCTTCAGAGCCACAGATCACATTTCATTCACGGCCTCTGCTTTCTGCTAGACTTGCAGAGAACTGGTGAGGCTGCAAGCCTGACAGCCTTGTACGTTTTAAGGTATGGTGAGAGATAGAAAGTCTTCTTCTGTGGCTTGATGGGATGAGGATGAAAACACGAGAGGGAGCAGGTGACTCATTTCCAGGGTTAGCTGTGTCACATTATGTTTTTCAACACAATAGAAAGCTAATGGAAAATATTTTTGTCAAACACAAATACACATAAGTGTCTTTTAATAGAATTATTGCTAAAGAGATGTAATACCACAATTCATCAGTTAAATTAAAATGAAAACATCTGCACCCACTGCTACTGATCAAAAACTTGCTGAGTCCCTGTCAAAAAGTAAACAGTCGATACTTCTGATATTCTAACTGAAGTCATGGAGCCATTTAGTGGAATTATTTATTTCAGCAGATTAATGCAGGTGTAGCTGCTTTATTAATAATTGAATAATCTGTGAAATGAATTAATCATTACAGCTCCAGGTGACACACAATCACAGACTTCAGGGACATGCCACATATTTTCCCAAACAGTATGGGAGAAAAAGAGCAAATGCTTCTCAACAACAAAAAAAAAATTGCTGCTTTTGTTCAAAGCTACAAACTTCAATGAGTCCTACCCAGCAGAGATGTCCATGAGCACAGAGATGCTCTTTCTGTCACGGCTGCTCTCAGACAAATGGAATTTGACAAAAGATCAACCAAAAAAGAGCAGGGAAGGCTTAACTCTCAATTTTTTGGAAGTAAAAGATGCAGTTGGACGTGTGTGTGTTGTTGGAAATTTAAACTCAAATAAGGTGCTTTCCTGAAATTTAACCTTGACTGCGACAACGCTGAGGCTCATCACCACTGGTTCAATAGCTTCAATAAGTGGGATTGGAACCCAAACAGTCATGTGCCGTTTTGCTTGAAATAAAAGCAGATCAGGTAGATTCAAGATTATTATTAATTACAACATGAACAGTTTAACACGGTTAAAATATTCAACACCTTTGAAAGCTTTGCCACCGTTCTCTAATAAACAATAAATAATGAATAAACAACAACGTGACATTTACAGAGTTAACAGTGGGAAGTGTCAGTGTAATAAACTCCCGAGTGAGAAGATGATATTCTCTGTACGTCTGTGAGATTTGACACAGTCTTTGAAAATTGATTCATGTCAACAGGATATCTGTCAATACTAATGACCAAACGGAGGACAAGAGCACACCGTGTTTGGGAGTCAGCAGCCGCGGCTTTTGCTTTTTAGGCGCCTGGAGACTGTCTGGTGGACATTTTTTAATGGATGTCCCGCCAGCACTGACTTTAGTTTATTGACCGTAGGTGACTGCTACATTGACTGATATAGCTGGTATTGCACGGGCTGATTTTCATGCAGTTAGAGCAGAAGCACACATTCTTTACTGAGCTACTGTTTTAGAGAATATGCTGCATTTATTACACTTATTTTTTACACACATATTTAAAACCGAAAAAAAAAATGCTGAGAATGATCCATTTAAATATATTTTACAGATATTTTTGTGTTTTGAGGCAAGAAAATGCTTTAAAAAGGTTGGACCACTGTTTTTTAGTTTAAATTTATTGATTAACATGAAACAGGAAAAAATAATTAGTTATTCGTTTAATTAGTTATTCATATTTTGGAGCACTGTAGGCTTATATAACCATCAGTTTCACTATCATACACTCTGTCAACATTTAAGGGATTAAATCACATCTAATATATGAATTCACATCAAGAGTTGACAGTCGGTGAAGGCTGAACAACAGTTGTCAGTTAGTTTGATGGGTTAAAAGGCTAATATTTTGAAGTTGAACTCAAAGAGAAATCAGCATTCCTTAGGCTATGTGTTTGACGTCACTGATCCCGATTTAACCAACAGCAACTTTGATGGATGACTTATATTTGCAGACTTGTTCCCTCTTTTACATTAAAACCATGAGTTTGGGTTCTAAAATCTGAAGGAGGTTGATTTGGAGCACCAGTTTAACCTACAACTTGTAATGTCCATGAAAAATTTCCAGTGAAATTCAGATTCCCCAAAAAAACAGATGCAAAAATATTTCTAATCATCAATGTATTTTGGGTAAACATGAATGCAGTTTGTTGCAGTTGTGTCAGGAGGCTGGGGTTTAGGGAGGACTCAGGCGCAGAGAGGTGGTTAGATGCAAAAGGTTTATTGAACAAAAAAATCGCACTCAACGAGTGGAGACAAAGTACCAAAACAATAAACAAGACTATGAACAAAGTATCAAAATATAATCACTCTTACGAGGAAGACAAAGGCTGAGAACAAAGTATCAAAACAACATGACTATGGGCAAGGTACAAAGTAACAAAGAAATACTCACTAGGAAACTGGAAATACTCACTAGGAAACAGTAACTGTGATCGAGACAAGAACTGTGGTCATGGAACTCAAAGGAACTCAATACACCGGCACGGGACAAGGGGAGACGAGGACTATTTAAACACATGAGGGAAGGGATCCCCAGGTGCAGACAATAGGTAATCAAGGAGACAATCAGACTGGGAACACAACAGGAAGTGCAAGTGACCTGAAACAAGGGGATTCATCTTTCAAAGTAAAACAGGAAATGACAAGACAACATGGAGACAAGACCAAAAACACCAACATTTCCCCCAGGTGTGACAAGTTGTAGACTGACGTGGCTTTGGTCATTATAACATATAACATGTATAACATGTAATAGACATGGTTCAAGTTACTGGATAACAGATGCCTGGAAACATAACCTTCCCATTTCCAGTTTTATTCTATGTTGATCTGAAACTATTTTTTTTTAAAAGTGCTTGACAAAGTTTCCAAATAAATTAGATAGTATCTGAGCTCGATGAGTCCTGGTTTTTATCGGGAATGATTTATCAAAAATTGACATTTAGAGTAATTTGTTTTGTACTTCAGTTTCTCTCCTTAGTGAATAACTTCTATTTAGTGTTGGAATGAAAGTATGCTGCAGAGCACAGTGAAGAGGAGATCAGTTCTCCCTTTTGACTTTGATCCAAGGTTTTTTTTTTCTAACTAATTGATCTGAGATCAGAGAGACTGTAGTGTCGGATGTAGCTCTGTTCAGATTTTGCAGAATGAAGTCATATAAATGCATATTTTTTCCGAAAAAAATGCAGAGCATGCTCGGCTTTGAATAGTGAAAAATCTAGCTGCAAATTTGGACAATTTATAATTTATATGATACGATAATTTTATGTACTTTTCTCATATTACCGCTGGACCGATTGTCAACTTCTGCGTAGAACACTCAGATGTGATTGTCAGTGCCCAAAAATCAGAAGGTGCCGAAAAAGGTCCTGTAAAATGCTAAAAATACTAAATAAATTTAAAAAACAGAGGGGTTTCATTTAGTAAAAATGACAATTATTGGTTCGGGTGAAAAACTAAACGAATACATTAGATAATCAATGTATCTAAATGAACACAAATTTTTCTTTCAGTTTCATCTTTATCTAAATAGATGTTTCATCTGTGATTTTATTTTAATTTCAATTAATTGATTAAATTATGTTCTTTATTTCTACTACATGATTAACTCTATCCAGCTGTGCCGAAGTCTTGATTCTTGGCTCCTCGCTTTGGATATTTTCGGTAAATAGTGTTTTATTTTAGTGTGTGCAAACAGTTTTGAAACTATATACTCCATTTCATTTTATACAACTCCAACAAGCTTTAAAGTTAATATTAGATGAAACCACATTTATTATTTAAAAAAGAGTCTGAATCCTCTTCTACAAGTTCTCTTGCAATTTCATCAAGGAATATTTCTCCAGGCTTCTTGAAGGACATTTCAAAGCTCTTCTTTGGATGTTGGCTGCCATTTGTTTCATTCTCCGTCAAGATGATCCCACATGCTTCAGTAACATGGAGAGCAAGACTTGTAAAAGTGTGAAAAACACTTTTCTATGTCCATCAAATTGTTATCTTTGGCCTTTTTCATAGATAAAACTAAAGTCATATGAAGAAATTAAGTGTCTCTATTTCAGGCTGCTGGTGCAGTATACGTGTATATGTTTATTTCACATATTTGTACTTTGTCATCATTTTCTTCTTTATGCTTCATGTTTACATGGTTTGATGTCTCCATTATTATAGCATTGTTGTTTTCCCATCTATTTATTGTACCAAACATACATATATCACTGTCTCCTTTTGTAAATTCCTGCTGAATCTCTGCTTCATTCTTCAAATGACTTGAGCTGTCTTTAAGTCATGTATAGTTTTGGACTTTACAGTAAATGATTAGTTCCAAGAACTGATAGTTTTATAACATTCTGCAGGGTAAACAATTAAATGACGATTGGAAAAATAATGAGTAAATGAGTAAATGATTGTGAGATTAACTGATTTTCTTATCTGTGCAGGACCCTGAAAAAGATTATGAAGCAATACAGAATTGATTGATGAATGCAATTGTACAGGTCATGAGCATTGGATATTGGCCATGTGACCTCTGGCAAAATAGGAAACTTACACAATTCAGCACAAAGAAAAAAAAAGTTTGTGAGAAGAGCGGTGGAGCAGACTAATGGATTTCACGTAGACTGACATTCTAAGGAACAAAGCTGTTGATGCACAAGTGATTAATAACAGCCTTACCTCCATCCAGTGAGATGCTTATTAAACTATGAATTTTAAATTAATAGGTCTTTGAAGCATTTTCCTCCAGTGTCCATCTATAATTTGCTGTCACTGAGGCTTTTAGATATTGGTATGTCCCTGATCAAAAGAGAGAAAGAAAAAAAGCATACTGCCTGGGAATAGAGTCCCAGATATGGCATGGAAGGGGACGAGAACAGTACCTTTCCAAATGAGGATAATGGATTTGTTATCCTTCTGATTTACATTTAAATGAAAACCTTTTATCCACTGGTCCACCCAGTAATCAGCAAATGTTAGTTTGACGGATGTGACTCCTCTTCAAACCATAGGTGAAGTGTACCAATAGTGTTCTTTTGCACAACATCTGAACAATATTAAAGATTTCCTTCAAAATTAATTATGAAAATTTGCATGCTTATATTTTTATCTTGTGTTATTTTTTTTTCACTTACACAATTTTGCCAAAGCACCCTTATGTCAATTCAACTTGAGAAATGTAATTTGGCCACAGATAACTTTCACCACTAAGACATTCTTATGGATGAAAGGCCATGGGTCAGGGCAGCACATAATTTACTGAACGTCTTACTTAGTAGCTGACAGTAATTTGAAGGCATATTCAAATCAAACATGTTGTTTTTGTTCTACTGATTGATGATCAAGTATAAAAGTCTATCAGCCAATGCAAAGTAGTTCAGACATAATGTTCCTTTCAGAAACAATGCAGCCTGTCATATAATGCTTTTGTTGTTTTGGTAATGAAGTGCTGGATAAGTGTTTAATTAATACACTTGGCAACGGGCTCATTTAAAAGCCACTCAAAATAAAAGAAAATAAAAAAAAACATGTCAGTATACACTAACTGCAGCCAGTAGTAGGATTTGAATTGAGGTAGTTTCCATCAACGACGACAACAGCATCTCATGGAAATGGAGTGAATGTGCTAATGTTCAGCATGTACCGTTTTTTTACAAGAAAAAAAAATCACTAAAATCAGAGAATGTGCCATGTTTCATGAAAATGATCAGTCAATCGGAATGTAATGTTAAGAGAAACATTAGAGGGGGTTGAGCACGATTACGTATTAATATGGTATAGCTAGAAGAGAAGCTCTGCAGAAAGGTTTGGGCTGCTGTCAAATTGAAATGCTTATAAGTCCAGGATGCAAGTTTTCCTTGCTGTATATTATATTGCATCAAGGTATGCTCACTTCAGTGGTCCTAATGCTATGGCTGATTGGTGTGTGCATATATTTGCTTCTCAGTTTGCAGAATTTGTGCCTACTGTGACATAGTATCAGCAATTTGTATGCAGTGCCATGCAACAACCTTTACTACTACAAATGATAATAATAGCTTTCTCAGTATTAAACAAGCGGTATACCTATTATGATATAGGCTTTAAAACAGTTTCTTCCTGAGTACAGGTATCATGATGGAATTATACCAACTTCTGTAGTTTTCCATATTTTACTGACAATAAGCAACCATCTTAGTCATGAAAGTAAATATTGTTCAGGTTTTTAGAACAAGGTAATCAGATTTTTTAACCTTTTTTCTAACCTCTAGATGGTTGTCAGTCACAGATGTTGTAGAAGTGCAGTCAGTTCTCCAACTTCTGACATGTTTTTGTGCTGCTCGACTTTTCAAAGGAAAAGTGTTATCTTCCCCCTTCATCTCCTGTCACATTCAACTTCAACCTAAGTGATGTAAAAAGGGACATTATGAAACTTGAAAAAAAAAAACTAATGGAAATGGAACAAAAACTCAATCAATTTTATTATTTTAAAAAACAGAATCTGAAGTACATAATCTGACAAATGAAGCTTCATTTTCACATTAACCCAAGAAATCAATCAAAACTTGTATGCTAATGGGAAGTAATGACTTTCCTGATCAACCCCATTGAAGCAGAAAATAATCTTACACTGCAGTAAGTGAAAAAAGGTGCTCGACTAAATGCTGAATCGTATAGGTGGATGAACAGAAACTAATTACATTAAGTCAATTTGAAGGAACAAGGCAGATGTTAGTGTTTAAACACCACCATTTGATAGAAATATTGTGTATGATGGTGTTCACAGAATACTTTGGCATCTTCAACATCGTCCGAACTTATTAAGCCACATCATTCTTGCAATACGCTAACAAAGGCACTTTATATTGAGAAATATTTTTGTTTTTCCACAGATTTAGCAAAGAGTGCAAGGTATCTTTACATCAGGAATAAAATACATATAGCATAAATCCTTTCTGATGTTGTGCATGCAACGCTGCTACTGCAGACTGGACGGATCGCTGAAGTGCTCCACACCTTTTCATGTCGTCTAGCCAAAGGGGTTTTTAGCAGGAGCATGCACTGTGACTTCCAATTAGTTTTCTGGAGATTTATTCATGAAACTGTTAAAAAGCATTAAAGAATGTTAACTGAATAATGGACTTTAAATGACTGCCAAACCTCAACAGCACACATAACACAGAAACCCGGGCTCTGATGAGTTTTGTATGACTGTTTATGTTAATGGGAAACAGTAATGCTTCGACAGGCTGAGGTTTTAATGAAACAAAGCAAAACAAAACTCAATGTATTTACTGATATTTAATGTAGATGTCCATATCTTTTGAGAATATTAATACATAGCCTAACCTTCTCTTTAATATGCCACTGCACATTTACATAGCAATTTCCAAACTGCACGTTGTGGAAATGTGGTAGAAGATACTTGAGTACAAAACTGGTATGGGTTAATAAGTCCTCTGTGTAACAAAAGACGGAAAAAAAATATTTTTAAAGAAAAAGTCTTTCAGATGTTTAGATATTCTGAGTTTTTTCAATATTGAGGCTGCATCTGTCAGAACAAAGCAGAAAAAAAGGGAAGAATCCTATGATTACCAGACAGTTTTTAGCTGTGGTTCAAAGGTGGAAAAAAAAGGTTTTGAACTTGGCAGCATGAATCCAAGAGTATGTCAGCTTTGAAACGTGATGTGCGCAAACTCTGAGGCATTGGCACCTTGATCAGTTTTTCAAAAAATTGCTTGTAGTTTTTGCGTCATTTTGCAGTCTCAGCCTTCAAATTAGGGCGATGAAGTAAGGGTGTGCACAACAAGGTTTTCCTAAACAGAATCCAAAACAAATGTGTTCGCAAAATTGTTTCATATGTTTGTGTGACGTACGCGCTGGCCTTCAATATGAGCTCTTGATGTTGAGGTCTTTGAAGAGAGTGTCAGCAATGATCATCTGTAGAGAACATGTGGATCAGATATAACAATTCTTTCACATTCTCTGAGCCCAAGTTTACTAAAAAAACAACAACATAGTATCAAGTAGTCTTCTAACGGCCCCTGCCCTACATAGTTAGATTGGATTTCAGCAAATCTGAGGACACAGCCTATTACTAATTAAATGGTAACTTTGTATGCTGAAACAAAAGACACAAAAATACAGGTGGGATAGCAACGAATGCAACACTGCCACCTTAGACACACATAAACAGCTGGCTAAATTCAAAATAAATTAAGATCAGGTCAGGGTATAAATAGCAAATCAGGGTAAACAGGTCTTATGAAGTTATATATCTGGACTCGAGTCAGAGTCAATATGCAAATTATGTAGACATACACACACATATATGTGTGTATATATATACATATATATATATACATATATATATATATATATATACAATCACTGCTAATTAATAAACCAGCAGAACAAAGCTCACCTTGTCAAGTAGGTTGAGATGGCATGTTTAATAAAACGTTTTTATTCCGTGATGGAAGTCTGGATAAATATCACATTCTTGAAAAACTTGGCCTCAGCAGTCTCTGTATGGTTCTGCCTTTTTCTCTCAGGTTCAGTTATTCATGTAAACAACATAAATGATGGTTATGTTAGTGATAAATTTGCTCATTAAAAAAAAAGAAAGAAAAATGAATTAATTAAAAAACAGATGGGACGGAAGAATGAGAATAATTACCAAAGAAAGACCTGAGTTATCCATACATTCTGAGAGATTCTTTTGCTGCTCAGGGTTTTATTATAAACCTAAAAGGCTTCAATATTAAGAATCTTTTTTATTAATAATTATTCTATTAAAGCTATTATTCTCTGTAACAGCCTGCAGCATTTTTAATAAAATCCTTAAGGATATCAAGTTATGTTTGCTCAGAGTTTAATTGCTGAATTTGTCTCAATTTTAGGACTGTAATTGATAACAAACCTAAAAATGTACGTCCATGCCCAGAAAATCCTTGAGGGCTGGTAATCGTGCCACGGTATTAATTCGATTTGCAGTATCACCATGTGGATCCTAACACATAACATATAGTAAGCGTTAGGATGGAATGATCCGGTACTTTCTTTTGCTCATAAAACTCAAAAGTCGCCCGACATTAGCGCAGATGCTTCTCTGAGAACAAAAGCCTCATGTGTAGGACAGTAGCTCACATGCTCAGGTAACATGCAGTGCTGATTGTGAAAGTGTGTGGGCTGGCTGTTGACATTGTTGATTTTTCTAGGGCTTCACAGTGGACTCTAGGGGTGGACACTGTGCCAGCAGAAGGAACCGGGGACCTATGCGGTGGCAGATATGATGGAGTGCCACATTTAGAACATTTTGTGTGCATCTCTATCAGTGTATGTGTGTGCGTGGGAGTTAGACGAGGGAAAGTCAGCACTCAGAGGAATGCTCGCTCATTATGGGTGGGTGAAGGGGGTGAGGATGTGACATGCTTGAATATATCATTGCCTGGCCTTTGGTCAGCAGCCATCAGAAGTAAAAGAAATAGAATTTGACAAAGTGTTTCCAAAGAGAACAGTGCTTTTCAAGTTGAGGTGCCTAATTATCTTTAACATCCTCATAGGAATGCATAATACAACACTCCAGACAAAAGACTAACCAATGTGATAAACCCACAATTCTGCAGGAGCTTAATGCAACTTCTAAAGGATCTCGAACTGATTAATTACATATGTTCATTTATTTAAGTTAAAGTTATTTCTTTTTGTATTCTGTTTGATGACTGAAAAGTTCAGGAGGAAAAATCCTGTTGTTTTAGCATTTACAACCAGGTACATGTAGTAATGATATGATAATATGCCATATTACTATATATATATATATATACTATATTATCATTATAATGATACATGGCAGAATGCATAAATAAAGGATATCAATCTCCAAAATATTTACTACTTGACCCGTCCATGGTTTACCCAACCTATCACCCAATGACTGCTGGGAAAAGCTCCAGGCTTCAGGTTCCAGTCCCCCCCACTACTAGGAATAAGCGCTATAGCAAATGGATGGATGGATTATATCACTTTAAAGCAATTAAATCCTGTTCATCCATTTTGCTCATGGATTGCTTTCCATTAAAACTAGAGAGTAACTGAGCATGTCAGTTTTACCCTCCTGGTACTTTTTAGTAGCATCTTGAGACAGAAATCTAACTTGAATTTAGTACAGGTTCAGGTGTGAACTTCTGCTGTCTCATTATCTCCATGGGTAAGTTTAGCAGCAGAGTGTTAAACTGACACATGTAGAGCCGTTTAGAACAATCTGACAGATCTTTTTTTTAACACCAATAGTGTTTAAACTCTTCCTTTTAGTGTTCTCACCAATGCTAGCTGGATTTTGTGGGTTTCATCCCAAATTAAGGTGAACTCCAGTATGTCCAGCACTGTCTGACCATACATAGACATTATCCTCTGCTGTTATCCATTAAGGCCACAAGCTCACTTTCTCGATATAAACTTTGATGGCATGCTATGGGAAAGTAATAAGGGCTGCCTAAGTATCTGATGCTTTTTGATAAGAAGTCTGCTGTTACTTCAGTGCAATTAAACAACGGCAAATGTGACGTCTGTTAAACAAGGTCAAACATTTTTCAGTCGCCTGCATGTGTTTTTGCCCTTTTTACGTAACCATTGTGTGGTTAGCATTAGAATACAAACTGTGTGGATACTGACATGCTGTTGTTAGCTTTTTAGGTCAAAGCAGGGAAATATGATCATTTTCCAGTTGCACCTTAGAAAATCTCAGGGATTTTCTCAGGATACCTAATATCAACCTAATAATTAGAAAACCACACAACATGTTGCATTTTGCACATGTGAACAAACACCATTTATGTTAGTGATACTTGCTAAAAGAGCAAATACCAAGTGCCTATTTCACAGTTGTCTGTCGAAAATAGACTAACGTGTGAATGAATCCTATCTCTTCAATATACAGATTAAGACACTGATGTGTTGTGCCCTGTATGTAAAAAGGCTAAAATGATTATTCTTTATTTCATTATTTTTTCAATTGTTCCCTGAAACTGATGTTTTGAACTTGCTTTTATAACAGGTCTTTTTTAACTTGATCTGTAATGTTAGTATAATTAGTTTCAAACTGAAACATGTATTTAAAATAATAAAACAATTGACATTTTCCAAACTTAGATCAAACAATTCCACACATGTCCAATGATTTACAGCTTGGTTCTTGTTCAGCTAAAGCTTTGTCTGTCATACTTGCCTCCTTCTTGAGAGCACAGTAACCTTGACAACTGAGACATCATGCAACAGGCTTTCAGGAGTTACTAAGACGTTAAATATATAATATTTGCGTGATAAGGATGATATACAGCAGATTAAACCTTCCCATTGTACATGTGAGGCTAATGGTCTATTTCAATAAGGCTCACGGCATGGGAGAGGATTCGGAAAACACATTCAAGAAAATATAGTGTCAAGATGCGTCCAACATAATTTCTGGATGTCTGTGGGATTCAAATACATAGGACACATTTAGTATTTTAAGATGGGATTTTCAGGTAAACAATCATTGGACATATTTTAGCATTTTTTGAAAATCTGTCCATTTTCTAAACCTACTTATTCCAAGTCGGGTCGCTTGGGGGCTGGAGCCTCTCACTGGGAGCCTCTCATTGGGTGAGAGGCGGGGTGCATCCTGGATACATCCAGTCCATCACAGGGCCATACAGACAGATAATCATATACACTTATTAAAATGGTCAAATTAGAATCTCCCAGAGCCCTCCTTAAAATGTCTATTCTGCTAAATATTACTCCTGTGTGGGGTGACATAACAAGGTATTTCTTCTACAGAAACATGTGTCGACCATTTTGTCAGCTATTGATAAAAACACACACGTATGCATACATTTAAAAGGGTTCATCAAATCACAGGCAAAAGGTTTGTTATACTTTTGCTAGCCCCCCTCCTCTGAATGGTTTCCATCGATAACATATTTCAGTTTAAACATCTTTAAGACACATTTCAAGCCCACTATTGATTTCGGCAGAAATTTAACCTGATACATATCTTTATCTTGTCCATCTTTTATTTTACATACAGATAAGATAGCAAGTACTTAGACTCCACTCATTTCTCAAGTATACATGTATTGATTTTTGTTGCAACACAACAGAAAGAATAATGACCTGTAAGACTGATGGAGGATTATTGATCATAACCTTTTCGGTATTCTGCTTCTGTGTTGTGCACAAATATCTGAGAAGACGGCTTAAAGGAGGAAATACCATACATCTGCTTACCTCTTGAATTGTGTTGCGACAGTAGAAAACATTCATTAACAAGACGGTACCGCAAAACTTACTTCCACCGAAAGGTGAATGGGATAAAGCATACAGAAAAATCTATTTTCGTTAGTTTGTCTCTAGACAGCTAACAAACCTCAATGACCAAATCTCACAGTGCTATTGTGAAACAAGTTTCACAATGAAATATAGGAGCTCAGACCCACAACTTCACCCCCACCAGCAAACATCGTCTCTCTTCGAGGCCAAACACTTCAAGTTCCCTGGGGATGAACTAGCATGTTCCAAACAGAAAAAAAAAGTTAATTTAATACTGACATTGCAAAAATATGATAGAACCTAGTTGTACATTGATGGTATCATCACCAGGTAACCTAAACCAATCTTATCATTTTCACTTTGTGTTTATTTCAAATCTGCTGCAGCTATTCTTAGCACAAAATTAGTATTTAACAAAAGCTGAAACAGAATAGAACAAGCAAATACTTTTGCCCTTTTTGTCCGTAAATTTCTTTTTTTAAAATACCACTTCAGTGCATGAAGGTTTAATTGCTTAGAGAAAACACATATTTGCATTGGGAAAAGGATGAAGCTCTCAAAACCACAAACATATCATTTCAGAGTGCAAACGGCAAAAATGATCTTTTCTGTGCATCCACTGCATTTACATAAATTGTGCTACTGCATGACTAGACAGATAAATATTGTTTAAGAAAAAGAACGAGGAAATGATCCGGTATAGCCTTCTGTTGTTGGCCTGCACGTGTTAAAGCGAGCAACAGGGAGGTAGGATGAGGTGATCTTTTCTTCTTGTTTTCTGAAAGCATGCCTGCAGAGTTAAAATCAATATGCTTTGAGATCTTTGAGGAAAGGTTCCAATAATCTTCTGCGGTTGAGTGTATTCAGTAAGCATTAAGGTTTTCTGCAGGATCGACTCATCTTTACCGAGGAAGCATCTGTTTCAAGGGATTAGAGCATTTTGATTTGCTTTATCACGCCCGTGTGCCAGAACATTATTTTGAATCAGAATTGCAGACTATAAGGCAGTCAAACAGCGAATGATTGCAAGTAGGATTCATCTTAAACTCTGAGAGGGCAACAAGCAGACAGTGTAGAACAACACAGTGATATTTACCACTTTTTGCTTAAGGATTTGTGTTTTTTATTACTTTTAATCACACAAATCTTTAATTATAACTGGAAAGTTTGCTAGTATATTTTCTTCTCTCTTTGTGACCAGGGGCAAAAAGAGAAGTAATTAAAGATTAGGTGTAAATAATTAATGCACCACCAGACATGTGGGACTTCTGACCACAGTTCTGTCCTACCAGCGAGGCTAACACACACCATAGAGCACTGCAGCAAAACAAAAATATCCCTGACACAGCAGCTGTACCAACCACACAAAATTACTCACAATCTAAGCTTATTAAAAAGACTCCAAGAGATAATCACTGAACGGTTGCTCTATCACTGTCACTTCCAATCTCAGTATTCTTCCATAACATCTGTAGTCTCATGACTGCGGAGGTGATGGTGAGGCTGTCTGCATTTCCACATACAGCTGTTCCCTTTTCCTCCCAGCAGACATGCACCATTACAGTTTATGTCACTATTATGACCATGCATGCATGCAATGTATGCCCATGAGCAATGAATGCATATGGCTTCTTGGGCTCATGTCCATCTGCCTTTGCCTCCACTGTCCCATTAATGTCTCATTTTGGTCTCAGCAGTCGCTGTTTCTCTTTGCAGAAGAGGATGGATCATTACAATTTTAAAGCAGTGTCATCCTCCGTCCACTTACCAGCACGGATAGCATCCACTCAGTCACCGTTTTCTCTACTGAGGATGTTTTCTTGCAGTACTTTGAGCCATAACTGCAGAGACTTTGAGACATGTCATTTTAACAGAAATAATTCAAGAGGTTTCTAAACTGATACATCTGTCAAAATGGTTTCCCAGGATAATTACACGTCCCAGTCTGACTTCTGAATAAGTCACAGCAGTTGAGGCTCAAACTTGATGAAATACTAGGTTGAAACAAAATTCAACCGGAAGCTGCCCTCAGGTTTGAACATTTCAGTGACTATGACAGATGAAGAACACTGAGTGTGTGATATTTTGTACGATACTGTTCGAGTTACAGCCCTGATACATTATGTATATCATGGAAATTTGGGATTTTTATGTCACACTTGTACAATCAACCATTAAATCTCCCTCACAATGTTCTACATGAATGTAACCTGTAAAGAAATGCATCCCGAATTCTGATTATTAGTTATAAAAAAGTTTACCATTTACAGTTAGGCATTGCTTTCATCCTTGTTAAAAATGCACCACTAAAAACACAAAAGTAGAATACTAACTTTAACATTTTGTAGTCAATTCCAACCAAATACTTATTATTACATCCCAATTTAACAAAAACAGTGAACACATTTGTAGCATAAAAATGTGTTTTTTAGGTATGGCATCCAATCCAGACACAGAGATTTTATTTGTGAGAAAATCAAATACAACAGCTTTTTTATAGCCTGTGCGTGTCAGTATCCAAAACATAAAATTTAATGACTAACAAACAAATTCACTTGTAAAACTTTATCTAAAAATCAGTTCATTTGTGACAAATAACACGAAAATCTGCTCGTGCGTCCACCCCGAGGCACCATAATCAATTGGGCTCCGTCTGTCAGCATCAATAGAAATAATTCACATAAATATTACTAATTCATCAAAGTTTAACTTTATTAGAAAAATTTCTACTTGTGACATATCTCATATAAGAGAAATAGTGACTCTAGCAAGTATACGACCACTTAATACTTAATGCACTATAATACTGTAGATCTGTAAGGTTTTATTGATTTGAACGGTTAATATTCACTTTCCTCCAAATCTTTATAGTGTGTGTGGTGACTTGAGATTTCTGGTTTTGGAAAAAGACTGTGGGTTTCTGATAGTTAGGCAAGAGCATTAAAGAGACCTCAGAAACTCAAACGAACAATTCCACTACACAGCCAATCATCTCCATATGGTTTGAATTGCCTGTCTGTCTAGGGATAGATTCTTGCTCCTGCAAAGTCAAACCAATCTGCTGATCAGATCTGCAGGTTATTTTTGCAGCTCCTGCTACCACAACCCACTTTAACAAGAGATTCAGAAAATCTAACCTGCATGAAAGCTTTTGCCTTCAAAAGAATGTGAGACCACTATGTAAGGCCAACCTTCTAGGAATAATGAGCTCTGTGTAGACAAATAATCAACAGTGTCTAAGTCCTTGTAATAAAAAAGGGTCCGGATGTTGGCAAAATACATATTTTCAGTTGATAAAAGTCTTGTAGACCTAATCTTGGTGATAGGAATGTTAAGGCTTGGGTGTTTTGCTGCATCATGAACTGGACAGACTGCAATCACTGAACTCTGTATTTGAAGTGTTGTCAGGCCACTTGTTTGAAAGTTGGAGCCAAAGTGAAAGTAAAGTTTCAACAGAATAATGAACCGGAGCCCACTAGCATCCACCAAGGAACGACTTAAAAAGATATGAATCACATTTCAGCTTTGTGGTTGGCCATAAAACATAAGGTGGGAGCAGGAATCCTTCATACAAGGTGCAACTGAGGGAAATGTAAGATGGACACTGAAGCAAACTTGCCTCCAGTAATGGAGACAGCCACAAGCATCCTTAGATGAAAGTTAAACACAAACATTCATACTTTAATGACTGTGTGGTTAGTTTATTCCCCATAAGAACTATATACAGTTTCCTTGTAAGATTTATGCTACTTTCATCTTTGGTTTGTTCTCAAGTATTGAAATACAAATGTGACTTACTTTGGGGAAAATCCACGCGATGAATATCTAAATAAACATAAGGCAAAAGAAAAAAATAACAAAGATGAAGCTGAGGTAATAAAATCCATCGATCCATTTTCGTAACCGCTTATTCCCTAATGGGGGTGCGGGGGGACTGGAGCTTAATCCAGTAGTCAATGGGCGAGAGGTGGGGTACACATCTTGGAAGGTGGTAATAAAATCTTCCAGTCAAATATTTTAAATATTTCCATTTTAAGGAAATAATACCTAGAGTAATTTGTTGTATTAGACAGGGCCAGATCTACACAGAAATAGAAAAAGTAATGGTCTCAGAGTGATTACCTATATGTGAATGTGTTTAGGGTTGAGGACCGGTTATGTTTTGTCTCAAGTGTTTCTACACTGCCTTCATATTGAACTACAACTCTGATGCAATTTATATACCTGTCTTATAGCTGATGTTTAATCTGTGGTGCATTTGTGAAAACACTGAAAATTTCTCTCCATTAACATGTCATTTCTGCATTAAATAGGCTTATGCAAATCCTGTTTTTCTCTCAAAATGATCTACAATCTGAATTTGACTATAAATTCAGCTTAGCCAAATTAAATCCATTTAATGTTACTAAATTAAGGTTGGGGTTCTTATGATAAGCAATATGGGGCCTCCAGCAGTTTAGAGGGTTTGGAATCTCAAGATGTTAAAACCAAAGTTCACTCTCACCTCACTGCCTAAGGCCTTTTTGAGATTTAAAAAAAGAAACAAACTAGTTTTTTCAACATCTTTTTGAGTTGAACACTCAAGACAGCAGTCTGACATTTCACCCTTAGAATATGCTGAGCCGGTTTTACAGATTTCAACTTACATGGTCACAACCAGACAGAACAGAGACTCTGAGTTCATTACAAACAGTACGACTGCATTGCCCAAGAACACAGTGACTACGGTATGCACATGATCTGCCAATCGTGGAAAAAGGAGCGAAAAGAAGAAGAGGCCATTGATAGAAAAAAAGTGAAGCGACAATTGGAAAAATCCCTTTTGATGATGTATTAGCTTGTAGTTAGTATCAAGTTGCAAAACCCTTTTGAGCTTGGGTTCAATAAGGCTTCATCCATCATCATTTTCCCTCTCCTCTGAAAAGGATTAGTGTTGATATCAAACAACATTGCCTAAACTGCATAGCAGGTTAACTAATATACACTGTTCATGCTGGGTTTGAAGAGGAACCATCATTATTCTGAAAAATGCCACTACACCTAGACTGGGATTTTATGTCATCAGGGGCCATTTCAGATGATAAAGCACTGCCTAATGAGAATATTCACTAAAGGGAAAGAGGACACAGCGGTTTAAACCACATGCTTATGTTATTTATCTGGTTGCTGACAAGTAAGCTTCAAACAATGGCACCTGGACAAAAGTAAAACCATAATATGAAGTGAAAATTAAGCAGCAATATACTGTAAAGAGCTGTGCTTCAGTTCTCAATTTAAACCTAAAGAACTGAACTGTTTTTATGACTAGTCGAACTATTTTTCCCATGATTTATGTATGAGCTTGAACGAACATGCACAGCCGAAAGGTTTTCAGGCCAATTGCATTTCTCAAATTGTTTGCAGTTCCCTTTATCAACTAAAATAATGCTAACATTTCCACAGATTGAAGAGGCCTTAATGACCATTAAGAAGTTTTAATGATCAAAAAGCGCATAAGCAGTACCGTAGAAATATTGTGTGCAATGGAAAAGGCCTGCTGTGACTCTTATGCTACTACTGCTGTGCATGGTCGTTAAACACCAGAAAAGGATATCAGCATAAAATCTTAATGTTGTAAGTCGTCATTTGAGCACTATGGAATCAACATCCAGTAATTAAGAGCAATTTGCAGCTTTCAGTTCTGTTATCAACTATTGTTTGGTGGAGATGTGTAATGCACACAAAATCAGTCGACATATTCAAGAATTTAGCGGATAAGAGGGCTGACATGTCGCATTCATACATGGTGGTAGAGACACTCGGCATCAAGTCCCTGGATTGACTGCACGTAGCTGTTTCCCTCCGTCTCCTATATTATTCTGCTTTCACCAAAAGACTGCACAGCTATTTTCCTTTGTATATATATATATAGGTACACAAATACTAGAGTAAGCCATGTGAGCTGACAGCCAAAAGGGCTTGACAGTTCAGTGGATTTCTATTTAGAATGGGTGGCCTTCAGCTGGAAAGCCCTGCTGGCTGAGGAAACCTCAGCTTCAGTCTGCATCGACTTTCCAACAGCTGAAATACACGCATTGCTGAATTAAATTATTATCTACCTGATATGTGTGGGACAAGATCTTGATTATTATCTTTTTTAAACATGGCAACAATTATCCTAAGAATTTGATTAAATTATTAAGGTCTTAGATAAGAAGTCCCACTCAATATGGGTAAAATGTCTGACAAAACGGATTACTTATACAGATTATTCTTATTAAATAAGATAACTTTAGTCATTATGTGCCTTTTTTGTATATACTTAGAGAGATTCATTTCAGTGACAAATAAAGTGATAAGTGATCTGTAAAAACAGCTCTCATTTTGTTGGAGGTGGATGTGGAAAGTAAATGTCAAATGGAAATGAGCAATACTTCCCAAGCACAACACAGAAAGTAGTAAGAGTACATTCGGTTTTAATTAAACTGAGCCCCTTGACTGTGAGGATTCTGATAAAACAAGCCAACACAGAACAAGGGTTTCACAGAACCCTGAAGGACTCTGGATAAACAGAAAAGAGCTTGAACACAACACGAAGACAACATGCAATAACCATCAAGTACTTCTCTTTTTCCCCTATGCAGGGAGCCATTTCTGGTCAGCAAAGAGGTCACGATTGATTTATATCCTGATATGTTTGTGATTGTTAAGTTCTGTATTGCTCCCAGTCATTTATCAGAATATTGTGAACATCTTGTTTCAAATGCCCTGGATTTTCCAAATGTTTAAATTATACATTTATATCATGTATTTCTAAATATATTTACTTTCCTAGATGAGGCATTGCTGATTTATTTTACACTTAATTCTTTAATATTCTGTGTGAATAGGTTAAAACTCTATATCACGACACTAACCATGAACATTTCCTCTAATCCCATATCAAATATTATGAAAATGAATGTCACACCTTGAAGTGAAGACTCTTGCTCAGGATTATTAAACCCAGAGTAAGCTATCAGTCTGTGACCCCATGTAATGCCGATCACTGTATGATAAAGTATATGGAGGTCAGGAAGTCCAATAAGATAAAAGTTGTCCTGACTTCACAAAAAACAGCTGAAATGCTGAAAATTAATCTTAACTAGTCTGTGTGCACTGCTATGAATCATGTTGACTCTGAAACTATAAGTTAACATCTCATCAGTAGCTATTCTTGCACATTAACTGAAAATGTATTACAATCTGATCCATATTAGCCAGATATGGAAATAATAAAAAATACTTTGGCATACCCCAACAATCACTGAATCATAGGCAGGATAGGTGCAGTTCATTTATGACATTTACAGCATTACTGAAATTAATTGTTAAAGACAGTAAACAGAGGTAGCTAAATACTACAGTATAATTTTTTTTTATTATCGGCAAATCATATACTACAAAAAACCTAAACAAACTGCAATGCAAAACAGCTAGTAGTATACAACTTTGTACACATTTTGCAACCACCTCAAAGGCAGGTTGTCATGGTGCCAGAAAACATTCTGTTGAAAAATTCAACCATTGCAGGTTCCTGTGCAGAGGTCTGATGGTTATAAACTCAAACCTCAATTACTGGTCACTTCTTTCTGATATATCACACCAGTCTACATCACAAGCTCTGTATGCATGCCTGTGCAGATATTGGCAGTGATGCCACGAATCAAATGGTTTACAGTGTAAATACTTTGTTCTGAAATCATATATATATACTTTTTCTTATTTATGTTTTTGAAATGTGAGGTTTTGGTGCAAAGGCTTTTCAGACAATGACAGATAATGTATTCTGGGAGGTTCACAGCTAGCAAATAAACTGTGTCACTAAAGGCAAATCAGGCTCACACACAGGAATGTTATTTTTGTTTGGTAAGCCTTCTCAGGTTACATTCTTACCTAGATCCACTGGAGACGCCTTAAGCCCTCATAAACCTGTTTTTGTTTACAGTTTAACAACATTCTATTGTGAAAAGCCATTATATAGTTGGTGTTAAATTGAGTTCAGGAGTGGTTCTCTTTGAAGTGTGTGTGTCTTTGGTCTTTTTTTATAAACCGTGATTTTTTAAATCATGCAGGAATGAACATTTTCTCAGGTATTACATTCAGTTCACCAGTAATGTTCCTTGCTTTTTCATTGTTGTGTAATTTACGATAGCTGTACTCTTAAATTGTTATTAAGTGTTAACTGTCATAGATTTTTAGATTCAATGTTGTCATCCTGGCATCAATATACAAGATAATCACAATTGTGGTCAATTTTAGTCTTTGAAAACTAACGCTAAAAAAGGAAGAAACGTTTAGAAATATAGTTCATTTTAGGGAAACTTCAACCCGTTCATCATTTCATGTCTTTCATGCTTCTGAGTGGGTGTAGAATTCAATATCCTTTCATTTAATCACAAGTGCATGTTCTTCCTGAACCCTAAAAAGTTCCTGAAATCAATTGTCATCAAGACAGATTCTACAATTATTCTGACAGCCATTGTTTACATGTAGATGTGTGTGAATTCATTTGTTGCAAACAAATTGTTTTTCAAATTCAAAAAGCTCCACTGATTTCAGCTCATGAAAATAACCTTCTCCACTCCAATAACAAAAAGACATATTTTTTACCTCATGTTTACTTTTGATAAGTGTTACTATGTAAACCGATTACTTTCTGGCTTCTGGTCCGTGCAATAAGTTCACAAAAAGCAGGACCCCTCCCAAGGTTTTTTATTATAATAGGCGGATGGGGCCTGTAGGGGTCCTGTTTCTTCAATCGCCTCGCAGGGATAGACAGATGAATACATTCGACTCTGCAGGCAATTCAGACTGAGCCTTTTATGCGCCCTGCGTGTCATTATACTGGATACCTCAGCTTTTTTCCTGATATGCAGAGCAGGATTCAGCCACTTTACCGAGCAGAGAAGCTTTATCCTATCATTCTAAACTGGCCGCAGAAGCGCTTTAACAACCAAACGTATCAACAGTGATTGCAAACTCTGATCACACACAGTCATCAACTCTCAGCAATCAAGTAAGTTTCACTGCCTGAGAAAATGTTTGCTGGATGAATAGAAGACTAAAAAGTAGGAGGTTGTTCAGGTTGAAAAGCGAATGCATATTAAAAAATAGCCAATTGGAAATGAAAAGCAGTTTGTCACCAGAACTGCTCACTTTTGGAAATAATGTTGTAAAAAAAAAAGTAGGATTTTTTTGTATTGATTGTTTCTGGAAGGATCAGGCATTATTTTTGTCAAAAAGTCGTGACTGATCTGAGCAAGACAGTGCCGAAATTAAAAAACTGTTAGCGTGACATCAACCGGGGAATGAGACACATTGCATCATCTGGCTAGGAAGGATTTTTTCTTTTAAATGTGAGATAAAAACAATGTGCCCCAGTGTTTTTCTACAGTAACCCTTAGAAGGGATTTGTAGTTTTGCACTGTGCGGTTCACAATGCCTGGTGACAAAAATAGCAGCGCCAGGCATAAAAAAAAAAGGCTGAAGCTGAAAGAGATTTTGAAACTCCAGCTTCTTTGTCAGGCTGTTGGAACTCCCAGTTTAATGCTGGAGAGGTACCGGCAGAGGAGGTTAGTAAAACCCGTCAACAATACAACAAGCAACCCAAAAGAAACCTCAAGGCCAGAACACACCGGCACCAAATGAAGCGTGTCAAAACAGTCTCTTTTTTTCTCCTCTGACTCCCCCATGAAGCAGCACACTACAACAGTTCAATACTCCCCTGTTATCAAGCAAGAAAAACACTTTTATTCAAAGTAAACATATTAATTAAAACCTATTCACTCTCTTTAGATTGACTTTTTTGTGCTTTACACATTTCTTAACATACATGCTTTAGGTATGGGGATAATCCTCCATTACATACATGTTCTAACTTATTAAAATAAATCCATACACATTGACATCTTGACTTTTTGACAATTTTTTCTTTGTAAATTACTTTATACTCCTTCTCTTAATGATCACTCTGAATCAATCGATCAGTCAGTGTTGGGCTGAGTACCATTTTTCAAAGTAACCACTGAAGGCAAAAAGTTTGTGTTTTTTGTTGTTGTCATTTTTAAGTAAAAGTAGCTGTAGTTGGTTTAGAAAAATGTTTAGGCCAGCAAAAATGACCAGTGTGTAGGAACAAGTTATTTTTTACAGTGAATATTTAGTTACTGATCCATTTTCCTACTTTTCTCTTGGTTACAGCCTTAGTGACATTTATAAAAGCATAATGAGCAAACAGTTTAAGCTACAACTGGATTCAAATGGATTGGCGCAGTTGCAATGACTTAGATGTCATAAAAATCTTTGTTTTATTATTATTAATAGTACATATATTTTTAAATACATGGGGAATAATGGTAAAAAAGAGGTTTTGGCTTTGCTTTTTTAAGATAAATGTTTATATTAGATATTACTGTCCGTTTTTTCCAGAATTCAAGCCTTTGATAGGCTTTGTACCTTCCGATGAGCTCATTGTGCTGGACTGTCCTTTTATGTTGCTGCATCAATAATCTTACTAATTAAGATTTAGGTCAGTGTTGTCCCCTGTTGAATCTTTTGTCACCACAGTGTAAGTGATCTGCATTGATTTTATTTTCTCATTTCTTCTTAATTGCATAGATTTGCCACCCAGTGTAACTCAATCCTCTACAGTCAACACCTCTATTTGATTTCTTACGATATTTTTCTCAAATTAACATGAAGCAATACAATTACACTTAACAGTTACTTTATCATACTTACAGTGTTCTTAAGCAACCCAGCCCCATACAGAAGCGCAAAGTTTGCAATCTATATTCGAGAATGCTTGTAATGAGACCGACCCTGCAATCAATGCCACAGATCGAATGCGTTCCCATCTGAACCAGAAATTGAATGCAGAATACTTACTCTTGTAAATTCCACTCATGTGACAACAAATGTCATGAGTAGTGCTGACATCTATATTAAATCCAGTGGAAGACATTTAGCAAATATATTTGCAAGATCAATTGAGTTTATTAGAGCACAAATGCTCTACTAAAAAGAGGACTAAAATCCCCTGAATAATTTTCAATTTCAATTTCAAAAGTTTATTTCAAACCTGCACACATTTTAGAATACATTAAGTGACAAACAATACAAATGCATGGCTTGAATAATAATAATAAAAAGCATCACATCTTCACTTTAAACACTAGATTATTTGTCCTACTCGAAAATAATTCACTGGGACACATGGAGAGTACGTTTCTCAAAGCGTCACATTATTTACATCATCCAAATCTCCTCAATCATATTTGTTGTATTTATAAAATGGTAAATAATCGCTTTCGAGGCTGAATAAGATGAGGCTCCTTTCTAGAGATAGAATAATTTCACAAATTTGAAAAATGTTTTTTTTGTAATGCACAAGGGAGCTAATTTGTGCCAAGGTTAAGGTTTGGAGAAAAAAGCCTTATGTATGAAGAAAAAATGTAATCAGAAATGCTAAATTATCAGCTCCTCTGAGTGGTATTTTCCATAAAGCATGAGGTGATGTGTACAAATTCTCTACATGCATATTAAAAACCTTTTCTTTCACTTGTAAATACATGGGGCTGTCCAGGTTATTTGCCACAGAAAGTACACAGCCAAAGTCTCAATTATTAGGCTTAGACCTGCTTGGCTTTGTCCTTGTTTTCATATGACAGCGAGTTGTTGTACCCGTGTCACCTCATTACGAATGCCTGGAACACGCATGCCACCATGTCTGGCTAAATCTGACAATTGAAACACTAAGGTTGAGTGAGAGATTGAAATGGAAATGAAGGAAATGGAAATGAAGGCGCCGGTTGCTGTAGGCTTTCAAGCTGACAGTGGGATGAGGCAGAGAGATGAGTGAGCAGACGCCCCCACATCTTCCACAGATGGAATCCCCACCAAGAGCAGGTGGAAAATATTACAAGATCTTAGAGAGAAGAGAGGATGATAATAACTGGCGATTTTCTAAGATTGTGGCTTTATTGCCAAGACAAACCTAAAGCTACAAGAATGCCAAGTATAAATCTGTTGGAATTATGAATGCTTTTTTTAAAGAAATGGTATGGACAAGTAAATGAAATTAGAATCTATTAACTTACAACTTAAAAATGAGATCTGATATGTTATATTAGATAGTGATGGATGCCAGCTTCTGTCCATAGATTAAACATTATATAGTGTATTTCTATTATTTATCATACAATAGTTTTTTTTATTTTAAGGGCAACATGAAGGAACTGGGCACACTGTGGTGGCGTGTTGTGACACAGGTAGAGAGTGCAGCTGTTGAAGATGTACCGGGGATGTGTTGCATTTAATATGTGGTCAGAGTGAAAACCCCACGTTATATATAATTCACGATCCGGTCTCATATTTCAAGGCCAAAAGGTTGCTTTAGTTATTGGGTGGAAAAAAAAATATTGAGCACTTGAGACAAAAAAAATCTTTTTCCATGTGAAATTAAATTATGGTATTAATTAAAATCTGAAGTGCGAAGTCCAATGTATGGCCGATTTGTATGGGCTACAATTTTTAGACAAAGCAATAATTCCCCTGTGTACGCTTCAAATACCCAAAAGTGACGGATTTACCTAATTAAAAAACATTTCCTAAGTAGGCTGTTGGAACAATGACCCAGGGCAGATGGATTCTGACATACCAACAAAACTTCCGGCAATAGGAAAGAATGTTGAAGAAAAAATAATGGGGTGAATGCATAATAAATAAATAAACCAATCATACGCTAATTAACAGTCCTTGCTGCTGGTAGATATGAACAAAGTGTTTTCAATTGCTTAAACAAACACATGTATAAAATAATAATTTGAAGCAGCACTGGCAATCATTCAGTTCAGTAAGGATGAGTTGTTGTAGCAGCAGGTGAGACACACCGTGCCATAAAATGAAGCCCGTCTCATCTGAATCTTGGGTAATCCTTTGTTTTTCCATCAGTCTCAGTGGAAGTAGTAAATGCAGCACTCCTCAGAGGAGCTCTTCAACTAAACCCTGTTCATTACCTTGCTACTGTGCAGGGAGTTGTCTGGTAAATGGCTTTATAATGGCTCTTTGCTTCCACTGTGATCTCCGTGCCCATTTCTCTGAATTCTGATCCTACATGTTGCGAAAAAACATGTGACTCATACTGTGCCGTCAGTCTACCGACACCCCTAAACCCTTTTTGATTTTGCAACAATGGAACAGACGAATGCCTCGATTGTACATCGCAAACATTCCAGGCAATACAAGAATGTTTATATCTTCTCTTTCTTTTTCCTTTGGAATCTAAAGCAGAGCTGCAGGCTGGCACTATCAAGTTAATTTATACTCAGATTTCTTATTTGTTTACTTTGCAAAGCATGATCACGCTTTATAGGGGAAACTTTGCGAAAAATGTAATTTGTTCAGGAAGCTGACACAAAGTAGAACTGAACAATTTGGTGTTTTGCCATCTTAATTAGACAGCTGATAATGACTTTGGTAACATAAAGACAGCTTAGTTTGATCTTTTTAAAAAAATATGATGAGGAACTGATTCACTTAGGCTTTGCATTGAAATGAATTCAACAAAGCAGTACCACTAAATTGTCTGTTTGCATTCAATCATAAATGCAGATAAAGTTGAATATAGTTTCACAAAAAAAGATTTATACAGAATTCCTGAATTTTTGCTGTCGTTAATAGAGCCGAGGGAGGTAGCAGTCAGTATTGATACATATTATATGGTCTCATTTAGATATATGTTCTATTCAGTTTGCGCCACTGTCTGACTATTTCACCCACGCAGATGAGACTCTGACCCTTTCCCAACTTTATTGGATGTTAAATAATCTATATTCACTCAGGAAGTTACTTAAGAAGCATATTATCTGTGGATGATAAAAATATCCCTAGATTTTCCAATTGAGGACAACTTGATTAATAGATAATGAAAGCAATGGTTTTGATGCACTGGCGGACCATCCAGGGTGTTCCTTGTCCTGCCTTTCGCCCATTGACTACTGGGATAGGCTCCAGTTTTGCCAACTTTTAAACAGAACCTAAGAAAATGTATGTAGGAAATGGGTTTATCTGGTCAACTGAGCTCATATTCAAAACAGGAAAGAAATTGATATTGAAAAGGTAAAAAGTAATCAGCTCTCAACGTTCAAAACAAAACACCCTGTTGTGATAAAAAAAAGGAAATTGTTTAAAGTGGCAGAACATCTTGTAGTTCACACATCACATCAGGACTTCAGCGGGTGCCAACTTTCTATTTACAACTGCCAGTTTGGTTCCAGTCTTATTTGTAAATGATCAGGAGGAAGATACACTTGCAAATGGATCATGCTATGCCAATGTACATGCTGCATGGAAGCAGATATTTATAGCAACTATATAATTACAATTGTGATGTTCATGAACTAAAAAAACAAATAAATAAATTAGGCATTCTGAGACATTTCTGTCATATTAATTGCTTTGCTTTATGTTCAGCCATGTGGCCTCTTTCTCTGTTTCTGACCACATATCAGGACCACATTGTTATTCAACCAATTTGTGAGAAGCATTTGAAACTTGTTGTTCCAGATGCAGTCTAGTCATTGAAAGTCGATTAGTATTTTAGTGTTTATCAAAGTAAATATGAAATCATTCAATATATTACCAGGTGGCATTTATAGAATCAATAAGATAAGAATGCCCTTTTACAGAACTGTGAGGTTGCCATGGTATAAATAAACTGGCACAGAAGGCGAATTGAGTGATTAGAAAAAAAAATAAACAAACAAAACTTAAAAATGTACAAAACAAATTTTCTTTTACAAGCATCTCTGGACTTATTTTCAGTAAAAGTGTTTGAAAAACAATTTTAGCTTTTCTTCACCCCCTGCAGCTCTTGACAGAGGAAAAGTGGCAGGCAATTCGTTTTGTACTAAGGAGCTATTTTATTGGGATCTTGCACAGAGTCTGAAGTTGAAAGCCTGGATTAACGAGGAAAGTCGATAACTCATCATCTTTGACTGGAAATTTAGGTTTCGTTGAGCCAAATAACAGGCAGAAATCCAGTGTTGTAGTGAAGGAGCAGTAGAGTGTAAATCTTTCATCCAATTTCATAATATGAGGGAATGTGAGAATAAACCACAGATTGACACAAACACGTTTTACACTTCCTGTAAATCTATCCTGGAAATTTGCAATCCATTAGCAAAGGCAGTCTAGACTAAAAAAAAAAAATCTTAGTAGAAAGGTTCAAATAAATCCTTTATCAAAGCAAATACCAACAGCTCTGCTGTAGTTTCAACTAGCTTTTTAATGTCATTGCATCCGATATATGGTGTCTTATATCTCAGAGCTATAAAAGAACCCATTTAAAAATCCTTCATTTGTTTAACTAGAGTTCGGTATATACGTTATCAGATAAATATACATTGATTCCTGACAGTTCAAAAGTACAAAGCAGGTATGGCTTGCACAGTGGATAATCTAAACATTGAAAATAAATAGATCTGAAAAAGCATCTCTAAATTATTTTAGAGTGAGAGCAGTTAAAAAAGGAAAATTATGGAAGTTTTTCCACAGTTATTTATTGAAGTTACATTTAAAACACTTTTTCTAAATTAAAAGTGAATGATTGGGTGGTTTGGGACTTTAATCCGATGTCTCAAAACCCCTTTCCAACACAACATCTCCAAACAATCCACTTTAAATTCCTCTTTCATCCTCGGACATCAGCTATTCTGTTTTATCATTTTGACAGAGCTTTTTTACTTAATTGAAAGTCAGACTACATCTATACAGAAATTACACTTTTCATGTGAAGTCCTTTGTGACAATCTGAAGTTATTTCCAGTTGGAGTTATTTCTGCCTCAATTTGGATGAGCTGAGATCTCCTTTACCAGTAGGTCTAAAGACAAATGGGATTCTCTAAAAAGGCAGGAGATGACATTTTCCAATTCAAAACAACTTAATAGTGAAGCACATTTTTTACCCAATATAATCAAAGAGTTCTGTTGCACTCCATAGTAGGTTCAATCACAAGTTCAAACAAAAAAATAAAGAAAGAAAAGTACACAAAGCACAGTTTAAACAATTATAGATAGATTTAAAAAAAGTCTCAGTCCATATGCAGACACAGAAAGGATCCTACTTTTGTACAGTGCTGGTAGATGATCTCATAACAGCTTCATGGCCTTCAACGTGAACAGAACAGTTCACACCACTGTCAGAGACTTTGGAAAAATCTTTCTGTTGGCATCTCCTCAATTTAAAAAAAAAAAAAACTGAAACTAAAACTAAATCCGTAACGTTTACATTCTGCATTGTTGCATTGCTTGTTTCTTGCAGCCGTGTAGTTCATAAAGCTTTTCAAAAGTCTGCCAAGCAGTCAGTTGGGAAGAGTTTGCCAGGAATGCTAATGTCGGAGCTAGTCCTGGCAAAGATCACCACTGCCATTGAAACAAAGAGGAGCGTGGTGCAAATTTGTAATGGTAAACAAAGAATACAGCAGCACACAATTAGTTCTGTTTACCACTTAACATGAACATCACAGTGGGAGCCAGAGCCAATTTCCACCCTGGATAGTGTATCCCCCTGAAAGGTTCAGTTTGAGGGCACGGCTGCATTTAAACATGAACAATAGTCACAAACACACATACCATTTATCACATAATCCAGATGTGACATGAGAATATTTATGGATAGTTTACATGGATTTCTACCCCTCTTAACTGCTGTTTTTCCCAATTGAGACACCACTTTTATCCAGAGCACAAAGCAGGCACCCAATTATTCAATCAGTGGACCAAAAACACACTTCTCTGATAGCAGCCAATAATCAAATGTGCCACACAATTAAAAGTGGGACACCTAATTGATAGTTTGAACTTTGGACTACTTTGCTGTGCGTGTAGTCTGGGCTGACATCAGGATATGGCTTTTTATCTTTCTTTTTTTAACAACAAAAAATGCCTGACACACGTTAATTTACTGAATGAGCACGTACGTAGGAACACTCTGCATGGAAAGACGGATCATGTCAGTTTCTCAGTTCCCCTCTTTGTTACAGGTTGTCAGTCCTGAGTGGAAGAAAAAGTTTTTTTTTAATCCGGTTCGGTTTTGTGATATAAAACTAATTAAATCTGATACCAACAATAATCATTTTATCTGAACTGTCTTGTTGTGTCTTGGTTGTGTCATTCTGGAATTGATAGTAGTCCCGCACACACAACATAATGAAATGCTGAAGCAAAACGTACATTCATCTTTTAAACTTAGTTTTGAGAGCTCTAGGTCACAGTGGCTCAGGAGAAAGTAAGAAGAGTTCTTCTCTTTCTTACAGATGGTGGCAAGCACACCAAATCAGCCAGGATATTAAATCCACCTACTGTGTGGGCACAGTTCGTTCTAAAATGACACCAGTGACCCACAAGATCACTTTGGGCTGCAGGGCAGTGCTCCTGTTCAAGTTCAAATCTGTAGCCATCAAAAAATCACGAGAAGGGAATTGTGTCCAGATGAGGTGACGTGTCATTTATTTTGTTCATCAATGATTTCAAAGTTGTACAATTTGAGTTGGTGAGTTAGTTAAATATTGGAAATCGACTGACCATGTTTGTTAATATATCTATGCGATCACAGAAAAAAGAAAGTAAAACTCCTCTTTTGTCTGTTTACATTTAAAGAAATATAAAAAAATAAATCATTTAAATCATATATTTTTGACTGTATATTGAATTGGTTAAATATCTTCAGGTGAGGTAAAAAGTAGCACATAACACATAAAAACTGTGTCATTACTTAACTGAAATTAACTCAATATACAGAAGCAATATTTTTGGGAAAAAAAGCTTATTACAGCCTGAAAACTTTTATAGAAATGAAGCAGGAGCCAGGCACTGCTGATAAAATGCACTTGATCAATCAATCAAAAGTTTTTTGCTTTCTAAGAGCAACCGTTCAAAGAATTTGTCCAAACTCCACAGAGGAAGACATCAGCACTGATCTCAGAGAAGCAATTTCTGTTGTCCATCAGTCTAGAAAGGGTTATAAGGCCATTACCAAACTCTTTGTTGTGCCTTCATGTACAATGAAAAGGAAATTCACGAGCAGAATAGACATGCCAGGATGGTCACCTCAATGCCAGACTGAAGTACTGAAAGCTTTCCTCTCTCAGAAAAGAACACAAAGACATAGTTCTGCAAAGGCTGCACCCGAACAAACCATGACATCCCTAGAACGTCTTTAGGCAGATAAGACCAAACAGGCGATGTTTGGACAGAAGGTTCAGAGCCAAGTTGGGAGGAAACCAAACAAAGCAAATCAGCACAAATATCTCACACCAACTGTCACGCTCAGTCTCTCGTTCAGCAGCCATAAAACCTGGCCGTCTTGCAGTCATTGAGTCAACCATGAACTCCTCTGTTTACCAAAGTATTCCAGAGTCTATGTGGGGCCATCTGTCTAGCAGCTAAAGCCTGACAAAAACTGGGTCATGAAACAGGACAGAGCAGCAAATGTCCAACAGAAAGGCTCAAAGAAAAGGGGAAAAAAGGGCATAAAAAGATAAAAGTCCCATTTAAAATATTGCAAGAGATTTATCATTTTCTACAGAAGACATACTTCAAAGTCAAGCTGCTTGAAGGTGGTTCTACAAGCTACTGAATCATAGGGTTCAAGATTAAGTTTTCCCAGCAGAGAAGACTTCATACCCAGACTAAATAATATGAAAACCAGGCAACGGATAAAAAAGAAGATAAAGGGTGAAAAAGAATAGAAAGAAACACTGTTACAGAATGTTGGCCACTCAAGGGAGTGCCATGCCTCTTACTTAGTGGTGATTTGATCCCAAATATGACAAAAAAGATGTAGAAACTATATCAGTTTTAGAATGATTTGCAGTCTAACAGATGGTGGCTGCAGCATTGGGAGTTGGTCTGTTGGAGGCCGCTGTGTCCCCACCTTCAGTGGGTTAAAATAGCCCTCAAAATGAGACGAGGGATAGCACTGTGTCTTCTTACAGTCAGCATTGCTTGATCATTTGTAGAGTCATTCCCTTAGGCTATCCGAAAGCAACATGCTGAATAGATATTCAGAATATGCATTGCAATTCAAAATATGATATTATGAACATTTTGCGTATACAACTAGGAGCCTCTTAGCAACATGAAACACTGCAGCCCAACATGAAAGAAAATTTGCAAATTAACTGTGCCCATGCCTCATTATCACCCTTCCTCAAGCATGAAGCTTTGAAGCACAGAATAGCATTAGACTTAAACACATATGGTATACAACATTCACATAGCTGGTGCTTCTGAGGACACGTCTGAAGGCCTCTGATAATAGACACAGGACAAAAGACTAAACCTAAAGAGGTGCAACCGTCCTACACCTTTGAATCTTAGAAACAAAAACAATACAATTAAACATTTATCATAACTAAACTCTGCTACTCTTTTAATCTGTAGAACAGACAGGAGATGCCTTCTGTGCTCTTCCACTCAGATTTACCATAATTTTTAATGTCTACTCCACAGAGCAGACGTTTCCTTACCATTCCACACATTCCCACTCATGAGCACTAATTAGTTTATCTCTCTGCAATAAACACAGACGTCATCACTCTCTTTGCCTTTATAAAGGCTGCAAGACTTCCCCAGGAAAAAAAGACGCAGATGTTCAGTCATGAAATAAGGACAACACAGTCACTTTTTTTACATTTTCAGACGGAACCTTTTTATAAGGACGTGTTTTTAACAAACTCTAGATCAGCTCGTGTATCCGTCTTTATTTTCAGATTCACTACCATAAAGTGTTTTATAATTTAACATCATTTAACTTTTTTTGCATCAATAATTCTGCTGTTTGTGGTTGTTACAATACTATGAAGCCTCTTACAGTGTATGTCTTGGTGAAATTTGCAAATTTCTGGGACTAAATATATCATAAAAGGGGAAAATAAATTTTAAAATGTAGGATTTTGCAGATTTAGGTGCCCAGATCAAACCTACAGCATGTGACTGCAAAGGATCATAAGAACAGCAATAACTATCAGTTACATTTTTTCAGCAGGTTTTTGACTGTAAGCTGAATCCTGGCTGAATCGATGTGTTTCCACCATGTTCCTTTCCGTAACTCAGTTTGCAGGAAGGCATAACGACCTGCATTCATTGTCCTTGCAGTTAATGGTTTGTGCCAGATCCACTTTTAGTCGGCTATATTAGGTGGGCTTGTGGGAGAATTAGATATGTAAGGTGGTGAAAAGGTTAGAGAGGCAGATGAGTGCCCCGAAGGTTGTTGGTTTTAGGCCAAATACTGACCTCCACTGTGTAATCTAAGATTGTTTTGTCTTAACGTACTCCTAAATAAGATACACACAAACAAAAATTTGTTCGCACAGTTGCAATGTTTCTATCCATAGTCATCCAAATTAGCACAGGCTAGACTTTTGAGCTATCATTTTATGAACTGTGGGATTGTCTGCGTACAGTTTGAGAAAACATTGCTTGATCTGTGTTGTGAAGATATCCAAATTCAGAAAAAAACAATAAACAAACAAACTTATCTTGAGTTCTGAAAACATCTCTGAAAACACAGTGACTGTGTTGTCTTTTTTCATTACTGAACTTCTACATCTATATCTTAAATGTAAACCTTTTTTTTCTATTTGTCAAGAAGGCTCACTAGGCTCACTATGGAGGCCCACAGCCACAATGAAACAGAGCATAGAAATATTCAATATTAAATGGCTAAAATCATAATATTTACTCATTTTAACTGGATGAGCAAGACATGTTGAATAGACTCTGCCCATAATGGATGTGGGAAATCAAAATGACATGATTCTTTATCAGGTTTGCAGTAACAATTTTTCATTGACTACAGAAGCTTGTTACAGGTTCACTTAACTGAAGAAACAAGAACGTAGAAAAGGCATTAAAACGCCCTATGTCTTATGTTTTATTCGATCAAAAATGTACAGGAAATATTTAGCTTTGAATTATGAACATCAGATAAATTCAAGCCTGTAGGTCAGGATAAGAAACTTTACATACATCTCTTATCTATAGATAATAAAAAAGTACAGTATATGATAACAAAATACCTTGAGTTTTTTTTTTAGGTACTGATTGCTGCATAAAGACCAGAGACCAGTGTCTCAGACAGGTTTGTCAAGAACTATCAGTGATCAGTAGCTGATCTTCTGAGAAAAACAATAGAAGCACTAGTTTACTGTGGCAAAAAGTGAGTGCATTCACTTCAGCCTTTACTGTGAAAAAAGGAAGGCTTTTGGAAAACTTTTCCAGCGGCAGATTTGACTTCTTTGGGTGTAGAAGTGTCAAAGAAGGACCATCACACGCCTGGAAATCCGTACTGCGGTCAGACGGATCAGTATTCACAATCTTCTTTTGATTAAACGGATCTGAACCGAACACAAAAAGCATCTGGACTGTTGTCGGCAGACAATGCGAACCAGACTGTGATGGTGACTACCAGTGCCTTTGGCAAAGCTCATTTACACTTCTGAGATGTCAGCTTTAACGCAGAGAAGTTTGTTGGGTTTTAAGCATCTTTCTTCTGCCCTGCTCATCATATATGCTCCACTGCTCCAACTCATCTGTTTCTAAAAAGTCAGATCTCCTCAATAGCTGATACTCAACTTCTCCACAAGAACCAATTATGTAGAACCAGGAACTCTGCCTCCAGCAGCCAGAAAAAATAACTATAAGGCCTTGATTTCTTGATTTCCTAACATGATGTAAAAACAAATTTGATTAGGTTGATAAGAGGAGGTGGGACACCGTTTCATTACTATTGTAAAGAGGGAAATAGTCAATTTTATTTCCATCCCAACTTCTTCTGCTTCTTCATCCTTGTTTAGAAACGACTTGTCCCAGTTGTGACAGATGAGGCAGAATATATGATAAGGACCCAGCACCCACCACAGCAGGACCTCCCTTAATCGAGATGCAGCCATTACTAATTCCAGCATTGCTTTCCCTGCTGTGACTAGTCAAAATATTTTCTGTGTAGAATGTTCAAATGCTTCAAATGATAAAGGGCTGGAGGCAAAAAAAAGTATGCAACACAACAACAAAAACAACACATAAGTTGGATTATTTAACCTATGAGATCTGGGGAAAACCGCCATGTCTGCCAAAGATAAGGCAAACCAAACCAAGTTCCCGAAAATCACTCTAAAGATAATGTGAATATGAGCATAAAACAAAGTCACCCTTTGGTTTTTACCTTCTACAACAGAACATATCACTGTTGTCCCCAAAGGAGAACCAGTGCTTTTTAAACAAATTCTCTACAGTACACGGCAAAGAAAGAAAAGGACGCAACACTAAATTCTAAAAAATAGAACTTGTGTGCTATTATTGGGAGAAATGTTTGTTATTCCCTAATCCCAGTCATATTCTTTCACTTTGAATGAAAACAAAAAATCTTTTTTAATTTATTTTAAAACTCAAAGGATCACTATTGAGTCATCACCAAACAAAATCAACACCAAACAAAAACAATAAGGCGATTTGTTTGCAACGGGAAAAAAACACCTAATATAGTTTTGTGACCATTAAAATTCACCGAAAAAAACCCAATAAACTTACATATTACGGTCACAAATCCAAATAAAACCAGCTAAACTTCTTCCCAATCATGTCCTCCAAAGAGAAGAATGTGCTTCATTAAATCTAATTTTAGAGAACCACATTGTTGGTTTCCACGTGTTAAAAGTTGTTAGCTCTCCATCTTAACATCGCTGACCTGTACTACCCCAGGCACCAGCAGGAATCGCTGTTTCAAAGAACCTTCAACCAAAACTGACGGCAAAACTTTCTACGTTAACATTTATTATCCGTAGCTCAAATAAATTATTTTTCTCACAACAAAATAAGGAAAAGAAAAAAAAGTATTTTTTATTTGTCTGTTTGTTTATTTGGGGGGGGCGTGCCAACAGTGTTCCTCTTCCCTTTCTCTTCGCTTCTATACTCCTTGGTACTTTCAGCAAGCAAAGAGACACAAAAAGACGACTATCACACTGTTACACCTCGAGATGAGACATCACAGCATCACAGACTCCGACCAGAAGACAGAAATACACTTTTAGCTCCTGTGACTTAGATTTTTTTTCCTTTTTTTTTGTGCAACCAAAGCTCAAACATTTAATCATTTTGTCATTGGGAAACAAGACGGTCTGGATAGCTGTTTTTGCTTTTCTCATTTCTTGAATTCACTGTTGTTTCTTGGCATAGTAATTAGATTAGTAAAGGGTCCGGTTTATCATGAAGATAGATAGTAGAAATTTTCCTGCTAATCCCTCTTCAGTCAGAATAATTGAGGTATGGTGTTTTAAAAAAGCTACAAAAAAAAACATTATTAAGCCTGAATGTGTCATTTCCGCAGATGCTGACTGCAGACCGTTTTTTTTATGTATTTTTAAGAAAAAATTCATGTATTTTCCTTGAACATTAAAGGACACTCCACCGCAATCATTTGAAACACGCAGTTAAAACAAGATCAGCAGCTTTTTCCCCCACAAGTTCTCGTGTACCCTGACTGTGGTTCTTTTTGCTGCGACACGACTCAGCCCCAGAAGTTGCATTAAAATGCAACGATAATTGGAGAATCTCCCAGGTGACCGGCACTGCAGAGGAAGCACTCTCAGTGTTATCCCAGCCCACATCCTGTTGTGATAATGTTTCAGACTTTGGCAGGGACAACACACACCGGTCGCAAGGGAAGGGGGAGTGGCGGGGGTGAGGAAGCTAAAGTGTAAACCGAAACCAAAAGTCTTCAGAGCCAAATGACAATAATTCTTGTTTTACATGAAAATGATTCATTAGTAAGTTATGTGAAGAGAAAATCTAATTAACTTGTGTCTCTCTTGATTCCATCCATTGTTTCATCCATCATGTTTTAAAAATTCATAAAATATTTCAAACAGCTGGCTCACAGTTAATTTTCTTTTTCTGACACTCATTAGGAATCCTTTAGCTTTATCATTCCAACTGCAAGAAAATATCAAGGAAAGTTTCCTAAAAACCCCATACAGCACATATCCAGTGCAACTTTTTTGATAGGACTAATGGGTAACCACACTATATAAAGCAGCTCAGTCAAATGCAACTTAAATGCCCACAAAATGCAAAACTTGTGTTCTCTTGCTTCTGTTATTGGAGGGTCGTTTCATACAGCAGCATAAGCCAAAATGCATTCTGACTTCTCCATTCTTCACTGCAGTCTGCAACTAACTGTATATTTGTGTGCAACACAAATCAAACACAACATCTGTCCCCGCCTGAAAAACAGTGAATGACCGTTAACAGAGGGAAACGGAGGTGCACGATCACACCGAATAAGCCAAAAACAACATCTTTCTCTGTCTCTGTGTGTACATCAGAATGACAGGCATAAACCTGTAGTAATCAAATTGCCACTGTTCGTGCATGAGGCTCCTGACTTACTTTTTCAAACTACTTTCCGTGCATGTTTTCTGTGATCAAATTAGGTCCATGTTGGATTTTCTGCTCCACTCCCTGGGTCTGTTCTTGGGAAAGTCTTTTTCTGAGTCCCAAACCTTGTGTTGTATTAATTCATTTCACAAATTTGTCCGCCTGCTTGCATCTGAAATGGTTTTGGTTTTGTTTCTTCCACTTCATACGACTATATTTGTGACAGACAATAAACTGGACTTTATAGAAAACCTTTCTGAACTGTTCTTTCTTTAAACTTAACTTATCTTTGAGTTAAAGAGTTAATCATTTCTGTAACTGAATTGAAAAAAGCACGATACAGTAACATTTGAGTGCATAGATTGGGTTAATTTAGCTGATTTAAAAGCCTGTCAGTTTATGGAAGTTGTTCAGCAGACTGAAAAACCAGGCTTCTCTAAAATGTTTTGTATTGATGTAAAAAAACAAATAATTTACTGTTCGTTGCTATCTACAAAATCTGATGTCACGATCCTATTTCAAACTGCCATATGCCCTCATTGTGTCACAATTGGCATTTATGTTTTACTTTTTGCAATTCGATGCTTTCTCTTTGTTATCCACTGCATGGTCACAATGCCCGAAAAAAGTTTTTGGGGATTTTTTTTCTTCAAAAATATCCACATATCCAAATCTACAGAGAAAGAAACAACATCGTATCTGATTTGTGTGGGCTACACTAATAAATAAATGGCTTTTTATGTGGTACATTTTGTCTCAGACTGAAAAATTGTCTGGATAAAATGTGTTCGTATTCACTGCACACTTAAAGGCTGACTTTTACCTCTTTGTGCGCCTTTTAAGTAGTTCACCAAGGAGCACTGTAGGCACACCCTCCAGCTAAACACAAAGAAGTTCACTTTTAAGCATAATGAGTCACTAATAAAGTCTCCATGCTAAGTTTAACTTTACTACAAAAAATCTCGGTCATAATTTAAAAAGGCCAATACAACACAGTATGGAAAGACATTTAGGACATAAATGTGAAAGTGAAAGTCTAAGATTAATGGTGTAATGGCAAAGACTTAAACTATTTGAATGAGACTGTTAGTTAAAATGATTTATTTTTTATTTAACCATTTCCAGCAGCATCATTTCTACATGAAACAGTTTAAAAGTGGTTCAAATACAACAAAAATAATTGTATTTAGTGTGTATTTACAAACACATGGTGAGCAGTGCTCTCCTAAATGCTCATAATATGCCACATAAACATCAGTAACAAGGATGTTTTGACTGCAATCAGGATTAAGATATGCCTATGGCAATATCTGTGTCCGTGCTTTTATAGTCGTAGGAGTTTGTGTCAGAACCACTTTGTTTTCATTTTGGATTCGATCTGGAAAATAATGGAACCCTGATTAGCTGTTGATGTTGCTGCTGCTGACAACAGTAATGACAGAGGGTATAATTGAAAATGGAGCATTCTACAGTAAGCAGCATCACATTACTCTTCACCTCATTCTCCAGCAGACTCAGGGGAACAGAGAAATGGAAAATATGGGAGAGCACTGCTTCACGTGGAGGAAAATCAGATTGTCATCACTCTCCATTTCAGTCCGCCTGTGAACCTCCCCCCCCCCCCCCCCCCCCACCCTCAAACACCGCCTGCACACGCTGACCTACAGCAGCACCTACTGGTAGTTCAGTGCAACATTTTCAGTCTCCTCGTCTCTGATAAATAGATGTCGTCTTTTTTTCTCTCAATTCCCTTTTTTTGCCGCTGATCATCAGAGTTAGAGTTGCTGGAGTTGAGAGACAAGGCACGTTATTATAAGAAAGGAATCTTAGCTAATGAATAAAATATCAATGAAAATCATAAAAGTTTAATATAGAAATCCATATCAAGATTGCAAAACATCTATTAAGCATTACTGGCCACGTGTGTCTTTATTAAATAACCGTAACTCTAGATTATTGCATGATACTAAATGCATTTTTTATGATTCCATAGCTCATTGTAATAACAGAAGAAATTAAATTCCCTGTCCCTACCTCTAACATGATTATATAACTACCCTCCGGGATATATAAAGAGTTGTTGTTTTGTAAATAAACAGAGTTCCTATTCCAAATACATTGATAACTGAGCACAGTACTGCAGCCAATATGCTTTACAAAGAGGCTTTACACCCTTTGCAACCCTGTATAATCCACCTTTTCAGAAAAGCATTGTTTCTTCAAATCTCTGATGAACAAGTAGAAGGGAAATAAGCCTTCCAAGTCTCTATTCATCTGGTAGCTACACACTTGAAGTTATTCAAAGGTTTCCTCCGGGAACGGGTCAGAAGAATTTCTCTGTCAGACATATTCTGGGTCTAGAGGAAGTGTAATACTCGTAATTGTGGTTAAAGTGTCATTGAGGTCATACTAAAGAGGTCTTTAGTTCAAGCACAAAGGAGGAGAAAGTCTGCCTCACAGCCATACCTTAAATACATTTCCACCATAGCAGGTTTAAATCTATGTAAGCCTTTATGTATTTTTGATATCACTTAATATAGATCAAGTCAGATCTCTTTTGAAGGACTTTTTACCCCACACATCTACAGTCAGCACTGGCCACGATTGAACCCATGCACAATGCACTTTCAGCATATATCAGACTTACATGCAGCTTTGGGGCCTCATTCTTATCCAGTAATTTTGGATAGGCACAATGAACAGATACCCCATTCCTTTAGGTACAGAACCATTAGGAGTAATCATAGGATCTGTTATTGTTGTAGTTCGTGTGCTGAAGGGCTAATGTTGACTCATTCTGCTCCTTCTCTAATCAGTGGATAAGTATATGTGACAAAACCTCATAATAAAGATGATGAGGCGCTCTGTTTTCACATGAGTACCACTCTTTCACTTCTCAAGATCTATTAGCATCGCATGTGAAGGGCTGGTGTGTCAGACTCTATTCAATTCTCTCTGATAGGGGAGAGTAAATTCCTGAAATAGGACAGAGCTGTGGTAGGGGATCCGGAAAAAAAAGCCTGAGCACACCAAGATTCAAACCACTTTGTATCACTCTGGATTCTGGCACCAGAATGATGGCTCACACAAATTCGGAGCTGGAAATGGAGTAGGTGGGATATTCTGTAGAAGTCCTTTGTGTCACTACTAACTACCTGTAAATGTCCTGCTGTTTAAAAAAACGAAAGGAAGATGTTTTGAAGAGTATCTGTTTAGGTATCTTTCAAAATGACAGATGAATGAATGACAAAAGGATAAAAGAGAGGACAAGAAGGAACAGTACGACCTGAATGTCCTGTTGAAGCATAAAGTAGAGCTGGAAATCATCTTATGTTTTTAGTTTTTTGCTAATAAACAGAATATGAAGATTATTGATTCACATGAGGTCCTTTCTTCCTTATTAAATTAGCAAATGTCCTCCACTTCGGCACCTCATTTTACTTTACAATGATGTGATTCCATCACTGCCCCTCTTCCTTATATAGTGCAACTCCTTGGGCATTTGGCAGGAAATTGGATTGAAATAAGCATGTCCTGCAATACAAAATGAGTCCTATCCAGCAAGTAGTCTCATTAGAATTTCAGGTGTATAAAAATACAAAAGAAAAACTTTTTTTTTCTATCAATAGACACGCGGTTTGTGTGTGGAAATGGAATTGTCACCGGCAATTATTCATTACTTCAATATAAAAGATAAGCAAGAGAAGAGATCTGCCCTTGTCCTTTTAAGGGATTTATCAAGGAGCTTGTATCGCTACAGAGACTGCTGGAGAGTGTGGGCATTGGGAAAAGGAATGAAGGCACATTAATTTATATCTGTATTTTAAGCTGTTTGAATATTTAATGCCATATCTACTTAAAAGCTCCCCATTCTCTGAAATGAGGGGTTATACAAATTTGGCAAGGCGAAGCATTAACATTTATTTATAAAGCACAATTCAACTACTAGGATTTAAAATGCTTTACACAGAACGTAAGAACATTTTAATTATTTTTACATATTGCACAATACAGAAAGGTGGGGGGGGGGGTGCGGGGTGTACAGGGCAGTGAGAGTTATTAATCAAAGTCTTTCAGTTAATTATATCTGTTAATTAAATGCATTCTAAAAAGTCCCAGCATATTCCCGATGACCTGAAATGACTTTAAGTGGTCAGTCGACTGGATAAGCACTATAAGTACAAGTCCGTTTACTATTTAATGTTTAAAATGTACCTGTCGAGAGCACAGATCATGTCTTTTGTATTTGCTTTGTAATACTGTAGGTATTTTTACTGTGATCCGCAGAATGTAGTAAACAACACACACAAAGAGAATATTTTATGAAGACATTATTACAGCTTTGATGCTTTAAGGATGATAAGTGAAACTCCTTGTTTATCATACCAATACCACTGTTTTTACAGCAAGGAATTATAACTACTGGCTATAAAAGTACATGGAAATGAAACAGAACTTTCTAGATTCTTTTAAAACTTGATAAGGTCTCTGTGAGGGCCTGGCTGGTTGGCTTCTTCCTGAGAACTGAACATATTCATTCATATGATATGACCAAATATTTCTGATTCCATCTAAACTTGTTTTATTGGTTTATCAAAATTTGTGTTTCATGTGCATCTAATCAGTGTCCAGTGCTTAAGTGCCCCCTTGGGAGCCAAAATGCGTGGTTCAGGGTCCCTCTGGTGAGCATATAAAACGTGTTTAAGGTGCCCCCTGCAGAGGTGGGGACGCCTGAATGTGCCCTTTTTTTCTTTCCGCCCCTGCTCCTCAAAGTCTCAGGGTCTCAAGTAAACCTGCACCCCCACAGGCCGCCAGGGGATGTTCGACCAAACTCTGCATCGCTTTTTTTCTTCCTCTCGGTTTCAGTTGCCCCTCCAAAAAAAAAAACAATCGCTTGAACTTTTCAGGGGGGGCGGAAACCTCCCTCGCTCCTTTGCCCAATAAGCAAAAAACTCGCCCGTGATGGAAATAAGGTCGGTAGAGGTGCCGAGTGTCCGATGATAAGCTGCACGCCAATTACCACGCAGCCGGGCACGTGCGAGCAGCTGGACGCGGCGCGAGGTTCGAAACAGGCCGCCGCCGGCACTTTGACTTCTTCCGGACTTAAACGTTCGACGCTTCCTCGCGTTTTCGGGGCATTAATTGAACTTATTTGAGGGTTCAAGGCTCTGCGTCGGTTTCCGTGGCGCAATTAATTAGTTTAATGAAACGTTGCCTCTTTTGCTCTCCAGTTACAACCGTCTGCACTTGTTCGTTCGGATTGAGATGGAGTGGCGCCAGCAGACCAGTGTCAGCTGCGCGGAGGCGTTCAGCGAGGCGCAGCGCTGGATTGAGGTGGGTTCGGTTTGATAAAGTTTTTTTTTTTTCTCATTTATTTGCTGCTGACTCTTTCAGTTATTTGCGCTCCTTCTCGCTAAATTCTGTGCAAATCTGTGCGAGGATTTCCCTGCGTGTTTATACAACCGGCTGTCAAGACAGGAAACGCTTCAAAGAAATCAGCTGCAGCTCGTTTCATCTGCTGGGGGAAAAAATAAAAAAGAAGCAGCCGTGGGCCGTTTGTAGAATTTAAGACTCGATAAAAGCTGTTTAAATTCACACACGTTTTTTCAAAGAGGCTGGAGCACAACTTTAACTGCAAGGCCTCTTTCCAAACTTATCTTTGGATGGGAATGCAAAGTGCATCCTGATAAGACTCTAGTGCAAGCTCATGTCCTAACAGAGAAAACCTTGTCTGGACATTCCTTTTGTGGCTTTTCAGATAAAACTAATTTGAATGCTGGCATTGCAGGACATTGGGAGCTAAATTCAAATGCGGACCGGTAGATATCTAGTTACTGTTTAAAAGAAACTTGATAATTCAAATACCCCAACTGTTTACCTCTTTACAGCATGAAATTTGTTTTTCAGATCGGGCTGTTGAAATTTGTGTCAGGGATGGTGAAAGTAAATGCAGGAGGTTCGTACAATCTCTTTGCAACACTGCTGTGGCATTCAAGGTCTGGCACGCATCGTGGAGGATGTGGTCGCACAGCGAGGTGTTCTCAAACTAGCTTTTGCCCGGGCGATGTAGAGGCTGTAATCCTCAAATTATAACCAGTACAGAATGCAAGGGCTGTCAATCAACTGCAAATAGAACCATTAATGTCACTTGTGTCGGTGTAGATCATTACGAGAATTTTGTCCAGAGCTCTCTTGGCAGTCAGCCTGCGCCAATTTTAACCGCCTATTTTCCAGCACTGACAGATGAAAGGAAGGGTGAACAATGATGAGGTGTGTGTGTGTGTGTGTGTTTGACAGAAATGAAGCGAGACATGCTGATTTCTGGAATAGAAGATGGTGTCTTAGACTTTTCCTCGTGCCAAATTGCTATGTAAATGTGCGAACACTAATACCCTCAGCTACAGGCAGCAAGATAAGCCTCCCCAACCCGTACATTGTTGTTCATCATTAGAACGGTACCAGCTGCAAGAAAGTGCAACTGTTTGCTGAATGCCCGCTGGACTCAAAAATCAGAACGGCTCAGCCTCTGGAGCATTATCTAGACGATAAGTGTGGTTTCAGGTAAAGTGAGGGAGCAGTCAAACATCTCAAGTGTTTTCCTGCTAAAGAACGACAACCATCCGCTCTCCAAGGCTCCTGACAGCAATTCATTCTTTAAAATTGGTGACAGTTAAGAATATCTTCAGTCGTAAACCCAGTTTTTGTGAATGAGACTCTAAAATGCCCTTTTAAATGGCATTCACTGAAAATACCGAGTTGGAAAGCCTTTTTTTTTGTCTGTCAGAATTGGGACTGATTTGCATTAAGTGCAACAAAGACATTTTCAGTGAAACTTTCCTCATGAATGAATGCATGCAGTTTTACCAAATGCATTCACCCATAAGAACCCATAGCGACACAGGTCAAACATACAATTCAAACTAAAATAAATGTATTAAAAATGGTGAAAGGAACCAATGAAAATGAATGTTGTACCCCCTCTGATTTTTCTTGTTGGGAAAATGTGTCTTGGGTCCTATGGTTGAATGAAAATGAAAACCAGAATGCGTGCACAGCCTTTTCTGAGGCCTTTTCTAAAGATTTTCAGGCACATGTGGGCTCCTGTGCTCTCATGAAGTGTCTGTCAAAAGCTAATTTGTACTACACAAAGCTTGAGAGTTTTCTTACTCGCTTGGAAATATATTTTTACAGACTTGATAAATGAAGCAGTCTAATGAAGCCACATGCTAAACATAAATATTTGTTATTCTGTTAAGCTGCAGGAATTTTGGAAATGTCGCTTGTTGAAAAGGCCAATTAAGCTGCCAGAGCCATATGCCACAGTGGCACAGAGTAGTCATTTTATTGCCCTAACCTTGCACTGCGTTGTTCCTCTGATGCCATTAAGAAGCATCCGCTCTCTGCCCAGTTCAGCTGAAATGAATTATTATTGTGGATTCCTGGGGGGACTAATTAGTGAGAACGATCGCCTTTTGGGGCCCTCTGTTAGTTATGGGAGGCGGACTTTAATAGTCCCATTTTTATGTCCTCATTACAAAGCTTCCTCTGCCCTGAATGTTTGCTCCTCTGCCTTTACCAAAACTTATCTTGAATATTTGTGGGAGTCATTGTCTAAATCCTCTTTAATGATTATTCAGCTTCAATATTTTTTTTTGTACTGTGCTGTATTGGAGTAAATTGAGATGCTATAGCTTTACAGAATGCATCGACAAGTGAACGTGCTCAGTTTGAGTATTTGACTGGTTAGAACCACATGACACTTCCTACACTTTACCATAGTTGTGATGGCATTTGAACTGATGTATTTCTGATACTGGATGTAATAGACCAGGAACTTTGATACATTTATCAAGAAAATATTTCCAAGTTGGATAAGTTTCGAACATGTATTTTCTTTGTTGTTGCTTACTTTATCCACTTTAAAAATATATACAGTGGGGAGAACAAGTATTTGATACACTGTTGATTTTTCAGGTTTTCCCACTTGCAAAGCTTGAAGAAGACTGTAATTTTTATCATAGGTACTCTTCAACTGTGAGTGATGGAATCTAAAACAAAAATCCAGAAAAATACAATGTATGATTTTTAAATAATTAATTTCCATTTTCTTGGGTGAAATAAGTATTTGATACACCAGAAAAATTAAACTTAATATTTGGTACAGAAACCTTTGTTTGCAATTACAGAGATCAGACGTTTCCTGTAGTTCTTGACCAGGTTTGCACACACTGCAGCAGGGATTTTGGCCCTCTCCTCCATACAGATCTCCTCCAGAGCCTTCAGGTTTCGGGGCTGTTGCTGGGCCACACGGACTTTAAGCTCCCTCCAAAGATTTTCTATTGGATTCAGGTCTGGAGACTGGCTAGGCCACTCCAGGACCTTAAGATGTTTCCTACGGAGCCACTCTTTAGTTGCCCTGGCTGTGTGTTTTGGATCGTTATCATGCTGGAAGACCCAGCCACGACCCATCTTCAGTGCTCTTACTGAGGGAAAGAGGTTGTTGGCCAAAATCTCACGATACATGGCCCCATCCATCCTTC
>JABUIW010000020.1:4369516-4417926 GCA_013363375.1 Menidia beryllina
AGTTTTATGAAGGAACCGAACTTCTTCATTTAAATTGGGATTTTATTATTACTCATCAGACTTGAGTTTTCCCATCGCTGGCTGTTGGAGCAAACCAACCACGTTCTGGTTGAGATTCTGAACACGTTTTATTCTGCCGAGTAAAGTAACTTGTCTGATACGTCATGTAGTACATTAACCTTTCCAAGGCAGCTGCTTACTGGTGCACGAGTACCTCGGACAAATTGCAGATGCTTTGACTGAGAACTGCAGTCCTTTAAAAAAAAAAAATAATAATAATAAATAAATAAATATGTCTTTAATTTCTTAAACAAAAAAGGAGGTTGGAATTTTTAAATTCCAAGAAAAAGTTAGAATTCCTGGGGATGGCCGATCGACCTTTGCTTGCACATTTTTATTTATTCTAATTTTATTCTAATGAAAGGCATCATGCCACATGTGAATATCAATGTCAAGTGGGATATTTCACACGTAGCCTTTTTTCTTTCTCTTTTTTTAACCTTTTCTCGTTACCTAGTTGCACATTGACTGACTTTAGAAGTTGTTCATAATGTGGAAACGATGCAAGCCCGAAGGCAGCCTTATTTCATTTCAAGTGCCTCACTTCTGAAAACACCTAATGCTGCGTCAGAGCCTGTCAGCTGGTATAAACAGCACAGGGATGAGTGACATTTGTCAGTGGAATATTAAAATTTGTGTATTTTTCAACACTTTGGCAGGGCAGGTGATAATCCTGAAAACAAAAAACTGTGCTGATATTTACCTAATACTGCAATCTGTTTATTGGTTTGTTTGCTTGGTTTTTGTTTAGCACATGGTGTGCCTCATTTACAAGCCCCATCTGTATCTGCCTTTTCATCAATAGAATTGCATACAGTTCAGACTTGTACTGGCTAAGGCGAGGGGGGCCATTTACTCTGACTTTATTGTAACTGAAGTTTACACCTTAAATGGAAAAGAACAAGGGTGGTCATTCAGACTCAAGGCTCAAGTGAAGTTGCTGTAAAATTTGTGGAAAGTGTACGTCTTCAGATTGATTGTTACTCTTGCAGAACGCTTGGAATTTCTTCTCTTTACTCCTTCAAGAATCATCTGAAGTCTCACCTCTTATTGAGAACACCACCTCCTCTAACCTGCTAACTCGTATCCAGCACTCACTTTGCACCTCTGAACGTATTTTACCTGTATTGTCATTTGAATAGGTTTAGCTCTTAGCATATTAACAGTTCCTTTAGCTGAAAACGGTCTGCAAAATCAACAAAAAGACAGTTGTATCATACTGTACATTTCAGATATGATCATGCCTTTTACTGTAAAAGACAGAACAATAACTGCCCAAATGATAATCTTAAAGTTTGTTATGTGGTCGGATTTATGGTGCATCATAAAGTTTGTGTACCAAGATCTCTGATCTGATGTTTTTTTTTTTTTTGCTGATGCCTGGTTTGACCTGATGCCTTGTATGAGATTTTCTTCAACTGGACAACTTAAATACAGTTTTACAGCTCATTGCAGCACTAGCTGTTGAAATATGCCAATGTCTGCTACATTATTTATCAGTAATCTCACAGTTTTTGACAACAGGGGTCCCATACCTAATGAAGCTGAGTACTACTGATTGTTTGTTGGCCCATCCCAAAAAGCTTTTTGAAAAAATAATTTCTTGAACTTTTCTCTATTTCTGGTATGTTTTTAGGATAATGTGAGTGTTTTCCTGAAAGCCTGCGGGAAACTGGGACTCAATGACTCACAGCTGTTTCATCCAGGTGACCTGCAAGACCTGTCCACTCGTGTAACACTCAGGTGAAGTAGTCGTACAGACGTGTGTGCTGATGCAGTGCTTGTTATTTGCACAGGACACATAGACTTTCAGCAGATCCAAACTCATCCAGACGCTCATATCATTACAAATTGGCAGCTGACCAAATATGCTAACATTATGTCCGAAACGTGGTGTGTGTGTGTGTGAGGGCTGTATTGCACTCTTTCATTGGGGTGTGTGCAGCACCTGTGCTGAAAAAGATCAGCAGCTTTGCATTCGTAAGATATGAGCTTTGCCTGACAAGTGAGCCTGGCCTCTATAAAACCTGATAATTAGCTGATGAGTGGCAAGGTGGAAATAATCTAGTGTGTTCTTAACAGCTCACTGTTTATTGGAAGGGAATTTGCTGCCTGCTTGTTCTTTTATATTTGCAAAGATTATGAATAGGAGAAGCCATTCTAAATATTTATGCTTCACTTTTAGGCGTGATGAAAGCAAGAGGCGGCTCAAAAATGTAAGTCACACCTCTTACATCTCTAAATTTCTTTGCCATTACAGCTCTGATTTACTGGTTTTCATTTTAACACCAAATGTTAGCACCTGTTAAGGAAACGGATGAATTATTTCCCTTTTGCCAGTAGCAGTATTTCTTCAGTCCTGTATCATGTTGGGAGCTGCTGTGCAATCACAATCGGCTAACTATTTATCACTGCCTTCCAGGGGAAAGCCCTGTAGCTAAAGAAATTAAAAGATGCCACTACTCTGTATCCGACAGGTTGTGTTGGACTGCAATTTCTGAAAAGCATGCCTCTGTGTGATGTGTATGCTGGTTTATTTTTTAGGGTATTACAGATGGTAACCCCACACAAAGGGACTGAAAAGGAGCTGTAATTTCTTATAACCTGGTTAGAATTGGTTAGTCTAGTCTCAGTTTGTGTGTGAGAGATGCTCATAGGTTTGAATATATGCCCCAAAGTGCATTCTTCTTCTCTCCTGTAACAAGCTGCCATATGTGCTGCAGCATTTTCTGCATGGAGCACGTAGTGCTGGATGTGAACTCCAGGCATTTTTGACACTCATGCAATTGAGAGGCTTTCTGGAAAGCTTAATTTGAATTGAACAATAGCTGACAACATGGACTTGGTAATGAGGCTGCTTGTCATAGAAACCTCTCTTTGAACTGGGCATAGCATTATTCTTTGAATAAACCAATTAGGGTCAATTTAAGCCCATTGAAATCCAGCTTACACTGGGTTTTCCAGCCAGCGAAATGGTTACAAATTCCATCAGTCTTAAAGCTGTTAAGGTGGAGGGCGACACATTGTTAATTGAAGAGATATTTTTTTTTTTGAAAATTGTCACACAGGCCCATCAGTTTTTCTTGCATAACATTAAAACCTTTCTCAAATCATGTGAAAGACACTTGGTTTGTGATACCATGGCATATTCCCATGAATACAGCAAGCTTTTTTTGTTATTGTTAAAGTTGCATTAACTGACTTTATTTTCTTTTTTTCAACTTGACTTTCATTTCAATGAACTCTCTCAGTCTTACTTTTCTCCACTTGCAAATGGCTCTGAGATGAATGTGCTGGAATTTCTTGAAAGTTACTGGTGCCATTATTTTTTGGTCCAATTTATTAAGTTTGCACATATCTTGGTTATATATGTGAGAGGGCCCTGAATAATGAGTAACCCTGTTGTATGCATGGCTTTTTCCAACAACTGTAATCCAAATACGTCTCTTAATGATTTCATTTGGCCAGTAATGTTTGCACCTGCTGATGCAAACAAAGATTTTACTGTAATATGTTTTTCATTGAGCATTTTCTGCTGAGTGTTTCCCAAGCCCTTCAAAGAAACCAAATAAAGACATCCTGACATGGATATTAGTGCACATCCCTGTGCAGCTGAGGCTTTGGGTCGTTCTCTTGTCAGATGAGCCGATTGCCTGAAGACAAATCGGAAACAAATTATATTCAAAATACTTTGGTGGCAGAACCAGTAAAAAATTAAAAGTAGGTGAAGACTCGTCTTTCAGAGCTTTGTTCTCTGATTTTACTAATGGCTGCTAAGTGCCAATAATATCCTGTATCACTATTTACTGTTTATGTGAAGGCTGTAATTCCCCCCTTATCAGTTTATTTCGACTGGTGTAGATGGGGGGGCAGGGGGGGCGTAAGGTGGTTCGGAAACACAAGAAGAAGGCTCATGTTTTGATTAAAATTCTTTTAAACAAGTCTGAGTTTATGTTTTGCAAGGAGGGGAATCAAGTGTGTACATGTGGATTGTTTGTGCTACAACTGTGTTTTTGTCCACTCAGGTTCTGATTACAATCTACTGGCTGGGTCGCAAAGCTCAACTAGACACATTCTACAGTGGTCCCCAGCTTAATTTCAAGGCCTTTGAGGGACTGTTAGGGTTGGCCCTGTCCAAGGTAAGCTGCTTTTCTTCCCTTTTGATAATGTGGTAGGGCATTTGTAACCTATATAAACCTTGACTTTTTATTCCAGGCTCTGGAAGAGGGCAGTATCATGTTTGCGAAAGATGGTGGGTACAGAGAGTGCCGTTACCCTGAGGAGGACGAATGTCAGAGCATGAGGCAGAGTTATAAGAGAGGAAACTTGATGGATGGTATCGAGTCACTGGACACACATGCAGTTCAGGCAAATGATGAAGGTATCCGAATGATTTCTGCTGGCTGTTCTTTGTCATAAAATGTCACCCCTTGCATGCAATGAATTTCTTACTGCTTGATGTTTGTGCCTGTAAAAAGGTTAAGATTTTTTAAGATATTCTGTCCTTCTGAAGAAATGTTTTCTAAACTTGCACAAATTCTAGTTCCATTAAGAATTTGTGTTGCTTTGTTAAGCTTAATAATAGCTATGAGATCAACAGCTGCTGCTTATTTCACCTATTTGTCGTCATGCAGTTGTCTAACTCACTGCACGTCAGTGTTGACTGTGGCAAGTTCCACACCTTGGTGAAAAATGTTTGTTATGTGAGAGTATAAGACTTGGCTTGGTGTTCCCCAGAGCCTCAGCTGTGTGAAGGCTGCCATCCAGCAGTCTTGCTCTCAAACCTTATTTCCTTTATTCCATTTATTTGGTAGGCCTGCTTATTTGTTAAATGTGTTTGGATCATTTTGCTTATCGTTCATTTGTCTGTGCACTCTCCAGGTTGTGGAAGTGACGCAGAGGCTGAGCAGGTTTTCAGGATGGAGAACACGCAGAACTCAGCACTCCAAAACAAGGGTTACATCCCGCCACCACTGAGAAGAAAACAAGCACTGGACAAGACGGGAGGCTGCTTGAGTCCACTCCCCAGGTACAGAAAATCTGTCGGCTGCCTTGTTTGGAAAGTTCTCACTCCGCAACTAACTCGCTTATCCATAGCTGACCTTTCAGAGAAAAATTGCTGGCATTTATTTACATTCCTTTCCACTGCCTGTATTGGATTTTCATATTTTGTGGTGCAGTTTGAAACACATGTCTTTGAGAGAAGAACTGTGATTTAAAATAATTAACATGCCGATTTCCATTGAAATTTGATCGTGGTGTGATCTCCTTTTATAACTGAGTTTCAATGAGTTGATTTGTTTTAATTTATTCTAATATTTTTATTTTAACACTCAGCTGTTTGCCCTGAAGTTTGTCAATTAGGCAGTTATTTTTAGGAAAAATAATTAAGCGATTCTTTTTCATCCTAAAAAGAGGGGGAAGCTATTTTTTTCTTTTTGAGAAGAAGCATGGTTGCACAATTGTTCATAATTCTCCACTGTCCGTTGAGAGCTGATGCACTTTGAGAATTTAGGAAAAACATATTTAAACTTGGGTGCAGGTTAGTGTTGCTTCTGTTTGCGCCATTTGTCTCGGTGTGTTTTATTTTTGTAGTTTTGAACCTGTAATCACAACGGTTTGCAACGGTTGTCCCTTAAATGAAGCAAATGGGTTTTATTTTGTTTTTACCATTTTTATTCTAGGTTTTCAAGCTGTTTATTCTGTCGCAACACAGCCACGATGAACAGGGAACCATCTTCGGTTCCCTGTTTGGCTGACTTCATGCGACCCCTGCATTCATGGTGTCTTAACTGGTCATTTAGCTCAACTCTGCCATGGGAAAAAACAACATGGAAGTGTTTGTTAAAAAAAATATCCGCAATGCACTTCATTAGTACGGTTTACTTGGGTCCTCGATCCATTTTTAAAATGGCTGATCACGTTTTGAAAAAAGATCTTTTGTGATCTGATTTTTACCCACATGTTGTTTCATTGTTGACAGTAATATGCTATTGGCCTTTTGGAGATTTGCAATTCAAACCTGTTGATTTGATGCCCACATCCTTGACCTTCACATGAGTGAGGAGAACAAAGATGTATTCATAACATCCTGCTCATGTGTCTTCTGTCTATGAGCAGTTTCTGTTTGTGTCCTGAAGACTTCTGGGATCATCTTCACACTTAACAGCCGAGCAAATTGACCCCTCTTGGTGATCTGCTACTCTCTTATTAAAGAAATGTGTTAACTCTCCTTTTTGGTTATTGTCACTTGAGAGTCTGATGTGCCTTTTTAAAGAGGACGCATTGTGCTTTCATTCAATTCAAAAGGTGTCAAAGTTTCAAACTAAAGAGAGTTCCTTTTCAGAGTACAGTGCTCCTGAGCAGGCTTTTATTTATAGTTCAAACATTTCCTTGCTTTAAGGCTTCATTAGATGATATATTTGCACAATCGCTATGTAGTTATCGGTTTACAAATAAAAGAGGGAGCAGCAAGCGGTTTATTCTGACCCAGAGAGCTGATTGGTCTTTTTAGAAAGGAGCCAGTAAGACACTGGAGCTGAAATTATTGAGTGATGGTGACCGAGCAGCAAAGCTTTTTAATATTTATCTTTGCCTTGGAGAAGTCATTCATGAGCTCTGCTTAAGTCGGTCATTACTAAACCACATTTCAATCTTCTGGTTGAAGGTTGAAAATCATTCTATATCCCTAAGCTTTTTCAAGATAAAGCACTTTGCTTTAATCAAACTGCTTTTTAAAATTGGAAAGAAATGTAAAAGATCATTTTGGTGCATCTGTTTGAATATTTGCTTTTGTGGTCTGCCATCTGTTGTAAATGTAGACATGGGTATGCCACTTTTTACTGCAGCACCTTAGATGCATCCTTATCCTCTCAACCCAACCTCACTGTGCCTCCTGAGCATGGTGTGGAAGAACTTTTTTCGCAAGCTCCATGTGAGGATGACTCAGAAGACGATTGCACAGAAGCAGATCCTGTACTCGATGATTTATATTTCCGGCGAGTGCAGCAGACCTTCCATCAGACATCTACCAACCCTGACTATGATCGCTTCTTACCTCGAAACTGGACACCTGAAGAGGAGATACGTGTCCATAGGATCTTCCTTGGCTCCCAGAAACGACCGTGGTATCGTAAAATGCTCAGTCTGAGGTCGGTCTCTCTTGTGCATGGTGATATGAAGTCATGAAGCTTTAAACTGTCTTTTTTTTCTGGGGGTAAAATTGTATATTACAGTAGGGATATTCAGCTTACTAAGCAAACCTTACAATGGTGTGAAAATCACAGGCAGCTAGCAAGTAATGGACAGTAAGAATGAGAAACCGCCAAACTGAATTTGTTTTTGTTTTTACGATTTCATTATTTTCCTGTCAGTAACTTTGGTTATAGATTATTCTCCCAATCTGACTGAGCTTGTGATGCATTTTGTCCTCCCTTTCTTTCACTGTAGTCGGAACGCTTTGATTTTAGCAGAGGAGCTGGACGTTTCCCTTCATTTAACGGCTAGCGTGCCAAACATCTGTGCAACACAGAGAGGAGCTTCAGGACCTTATTGAAGACTATCTCCAAACTACAACTTTTAACTTCAATGCACACACACACTTTAACTAATAAACAATTTATTCAAATTTTTGCAGAAGCTTCATGTCCTGTGAATGAGCGCTGCAATATTCTTTTTTCAGTTTTTTTGTTTTTTTTTTCCTGTTCTAAGTGGTCCAAAGGATCTGCCATTTGTACTCTCACATTTTTATTGTGCTGCTGATTTGACTCATTTGGGGGTAATTGTTAAACATGACCTATCCGTTGTCAAATCTAGTTGGCCATGACAGAGATATGTTACTTCTAACACCTTCTGTGTGAGCGCCGTATTCCAGTTTGTGGTGTGACATAAGTGATGAAAAATAAATTCTTTGTGGGTTAATAAGCTGTCAAATTGACTAATTTATACAGTATTTTGGACATATTTATAGTTCCATGATTAACTGTCTTTGAATTCAGCAGTGGACTTAAAGTGTGTTGTTGCTGTCATATCACAGTGTGTGAACAATACAATTCATTCTCTCCACATAATGTGTTTTTTCTCTAGCCTTTGGTCATACCTTTGTTTTATTAAAAATCACTTTTAATATGATGGATTTTTCTCAACCCATATGCTTTCATATTTAGATGCACAATTGTGTTCATCACTCTCCATCTCTTTATCTGGTTCTGTAGAATATATCAAATCCAGGTCAGACCTGAGAGACCAGTTCAGGTCAACCCAGGCTGGATTTGGTGAGTCGAAGCATAAATGTTTTGTGGGGTGCTTTGTTAATTTTTGTCTGGCTATGCTTTTTTTCGCAGTCATTGTTGTCTCAAAGGAAATTGTGCTGTTAACTAGATTTGCCTTTCTGTAAAGATGCACTGCTTGGTTATTCTGCCTCGCTCAATTGTCTGGTCTGACCATTGACAACAGGGTTTATTGCAGACTGTAGGATTGTTTGCAATCAGTCTTGCTCCCTTCCATCAAATAATGCCACCGTTTTCATGTACCACTTGCTGATTGTGGCTTTAAGTTGCTCAAATATCACATTTGACACCCTCTATTGCCCACAACAGTGCTATTACTGGTAACTGTACAAGACACAGCTGTTGGGTTATGCAGAAAGCAATGTCTGTCATCTATACTTCTGCTTGACGTGACTATCGTGCTTACTAGTGCTTGCTATTTTGAAAGGATTGTGCTGTTTGAATGCAAAATATTCTTTTACAGTTGATAAAGTGGCCCTTTTTCTGTGTGTACATGCATTTGGTGTCTGTCAGGTCTGCTGTGCTTTATGGTGTGCAGAAGTGTCCCTTTCAGCAGTGTTAATCTTCAAGATAAACTACAGCTGAACTTGAGTGGTAAATGTGATTATTCTGAGGAAAATATCAAATTTGGTGTCATTTGCATTTGAAATGTTGGTGATTAAAGCTATTTTGGTGCTGCTTTTTAGGAAAGTCCCAGTATCGCTCAATCTGTAAGTGGTCATTGTTCAATTGTCGTCTTTTTTTCTGTCTCCATCTAGGAGCAAATCTCTCAGTGACATACCCATGGTTTACCCCATGCGTAAAGTTTCCGATGGAAGCGTCATTCATGATAAAGGCCAGGGCACCAGCCTGTCAGGGGATTGGAATAAAGAAAACAGAAGACAATTTAGTGTTGCTGTCAAAGACAGTGAAGCTCAGTGGCAGGATGTAAGTTGGAATACATTTTGAAAAAGCTTATCATTACAAGATCTTTTCTGATTGCACTTGCTAAGATGGGATTGTTATTGCAGATGTTCCAAGTTTTTCAAGATTGAGCTTTGCTTAGAAAATGCAGATTCAATCCCCTGTCAGTGACACAGGTCCAGTCTCCAAAATGGTAGTCTGTATTAAACAGAGACGGTATTGTGTGATATTGTTGGCCAAAGAAAAGACAGTGTGCAGGGCTGTGAAGTAGGAGTTTAAAACATTGGCAGTGATATGCCATTGCAGTCAAATGGAAACTTAAACATTTGTTTCAGGATCTGACAAAGTGGAAGAATCGGCGCAGGAGCACCAAGTCTGAGCTCCACAGTAGGTCACAGGACAGAGAGCATGTCATGCACCAGATGACCAATGGTGCTATCACTAACAATGATACGAATGATGTTCAAGGAGGTCCAAGAAAAAGGTACATGCTTGCTAAAGTTTTACTGGTGAACCCTGTTGAATTGAATTATTTTTATTTTTATTTTTTTAGTAAAATCTTGTTTAAGATGAAATGTCCTTTCAACACATTTTGGGTCCCATCTTAATGGTAGTTAATTTTCACCAACTCTTCAGAAACCAGTCCTCCTGGAGCTATAGCTCAATGCCGCGTCCTTACTCGGCCTGCTCTCCATCAAAACCCTCGGGGTCTGAAATGAGGCAACATTCTCGAGCTCTGCTGACTCGCAGCTACGCTACTGACACAGAGCCTTCCAGCCCCTCAACCCATACTCAGGTAGGATTATAGCTGTTTTCAGCTTTTGCCTTTGACCTTTAGTTAATGCATCCAGGTACTCTTACGTAATTGTGAATACAACTCAGAAGATTTGTGAAGAGATGCATGTGCAGTTTTGTAAGGTGAAATGTAACATTTAACATTGCCTCATGGCACATCTCTAGAAAGTCATGAACTTTTCTTCTCAGAGATCATCACTTAGTGCCTTGCCTGCCTCTGATGTGAGCATCTTGGGAGAAAAGACCAACGTTGCATCTCTGGCCTCTGAAGGAGCAGCAGCAACGATGCCTTCTTTAGACCTCCCTTTCACATCGCAGAGCCAAATTCCTCTCCAGTCCACAATTGAAAATTCCCAGCCCCTCAATGCCGTAACAAACAAGATTTCTTCTCCTCTTACAACAACCGAGTCAAATGAGACTGCAAATTCTTCCAGCAACTGGGATCGTACTTCATCCATGTCAGTTTGTGACACAGATCCATCCTGCATTGATCCCAAAGGTAAAACTTTCTGCCCAGAATTACTTAATCAGGCTGGACTCGATGCCACTAAGAATTCGACTGCTCAGCACTACCAATCCCAAGAGGGAAGCCAGAAGTCATTTTGGGACCCAGCAGGGGATGGAGTGACTCAGCAGGAAACCGGCCCCTTAAAGTACCAGTCCAGAATGGGGTCACTGCCCAGCACAGCCAGCCTTCCCCGTGGTTACCGTCGGTCTGAGGGGTCCTCCCGTCTCTCCTCGGCTATAACAGCCAAACCATTTGCGGCCAAGCTGCCCAGAGTGTCTTCATTACCAAGACCGTTCAGCGTGAGTGATGCATCATCACTTTTTGATTTTTTTTAGGAAATTCAAAGTGTCAACTGTTGAGTGAGGTGTTGTTCATTATATTGAAAAAAGGGAATAAGAAACATTACTTTGACATCCATAAATCATTCATTCAGTAATTCCAATCACAGTGTAGCTGTCAAAACTGTAGTGCTACTTGCTGGCTTTAGATCACAACACTACCTTTTCAAATACATAAATTAAAACAAAAATGACAGTGTTGTTTTTTTTCTTCAGATAATTTAAATCTTTGGAGATCAAGTGCTTATTGTTGGAAATAAATGGCCAAACATGGTAAATAAAAATTCTTTGGCCTGCTCTTACAAAGGGTTGTGCTGTAAAGCTTACTGAATGGCAATTCAGTGTTGAAACTTTTACTACCTAGAATTTGTCACATTCTCAGCACATTGGTCTTCGATATTGAGTATACTGTCATACCTTAACGCTGACATATTTCAGTGCTACAGTGCAATCCTTTATGCGCTTGTCAAAGTGAGCAGGTCTTGTTTTTGTCTACCACCAGCTGGATGCAGGTTCCCTTATGAACAATGAGGAGGATTGTCTTTCTGCATCCACCAAACCATCTTTCAAAAGACAGATGGCGGCCGCCCATCTGAGGGGTCAGTACCAGGCATCAGTCAGACAGAAGAAAGCCAGCCAGGCAAAGCAGAATGGCAAAGAACCGAGAGAAGACGCGAGCAGTTCCAGCTTCTTCAGCCAGACTTCCTTACAGAACAATGGCCATCCCCATCTGCCTAGGACTTATTCAAACCTACAGCCTTACCACCGCAAAAGCATGTCGCTTCCATCCAAGATGAGCACTGAGCTCCCAAAGGTATATTGTGGTATTCATGTCAGCATGGTGTGTACCATCTGCACACTACATATGTAAAGTTGCCTACTGAGAAAATATTTTTTTACCTATGTCGCATTACTTTATATTTTTATTTGAGACTATCAATTTACTAAGGCTCATTTAGGGTGAGATCCATCCTTATCAGTTAGAATATTTACTATTCTCAGTTGTTGTTAGCCGTATACACTATTAGATTATACTTTGACTTTTGTGAAATAGTAGAATGGCTTGCAGCCATTTATGGGATGAGTTTCCATATGCCGACCCAAACCCTTTGCAGCATTCACATGTTTTCTCATAGAGAAAAATAAAGTTAAACTAATATTGAAAAGGAATTGTATTTGATTCACTCTATTTTAGTCAGTGGTATTATACATTTCGGTTAAACTGCTCTAACGGCTACCAGTGGAAAGGGCATATTAAGAGTAAAATTGCATTTCAATTTTATTTTATTATTTTCCTGACTGAAATGCTACTTTTCAGATGCACTTTACCCTTTGGCTTTCTGAAATTGGATCTCTTTTTTTTCTCCACATAAACTCAGACTAGCAGGTCAAAATCGCTCTGTTGGCATTAGTCATTGCATGCACTCAACTAGACAAAAATACAGTTTCGTCTTTTGTATGTAAAATATAGCAATGGTGCATTTTATTACAGTATTTTATTATTTATTTTTGATGTAGCTGCTTTCATTTACGTATTAAAGTAATGCAGTCTGATACAGCTTTGCATTGTGCTTGCAGTCTGTGTTCGTAGAAGACTGCAGAATGTTCATAAGAAATGGTGTGGTCACATGAGGTTTGTTTCCATGCATTCAGTCGTGACAGAAATATCTCCCACAGAAATGTAGCTTAATCACGTGTTTTATTAAAAAATTCCAATGGCAATGTTAAGAGTTGCTGTCAAACTGAATGACACACTTGTGGAAATTGCATCTTATTTCTTTCCCTTCATCTGTGGTTTAACACCCCAGTTAGAATTTAAGGCGAACACTCCACCCCTCTCAGGGCACCTTTTTTTTTTTTTTTTTTTCAGTGCACGTGTGCTGATGAACTCCTTTTACAATTATAATGTGAATAAAATTAACAGCAACATGATGATTTTATACGGACAAGCCATCCGCACACCTGATTGAAAGGAACCTTCATTAATGAGAAGGTGCTTTTGCATCTGGTCATTTTGCAGTGTCGTGTAAAAAGCCTCATTAGTTTGTAGCACCTGTTGTGGTGACAGAGCTGCCTGGACAGAGCTGAGGTATTATAAATGGTTATTAAACAATTCAGTCCAACAGTTGGTAAAGGCCTCTGTTTGGGTGCAAAGGTCTGTTTGGGATTAAACCAACAGTGGTTTAATACGTGCATGAATGCATTTTTATGTTGAAAATAATAAGCATTTGACACATGAGGATTTTTTTTCCTTTAAAAAAAAAAAAAACTCATTACCATTATCTGAATACATGAATATAGAGCTGAAGGAGCATCTTTGAGGACAGGCTCATAATACAACGATCATTCAGAGAGTCAGTTACTATTCTTGTGTAAAAGGTGTCTAATTTCCACCAGGAAGCACATGACATTGGATCTCCGGGTGTCACCTTTTTGCGTTTGTGTGTTTCAGGTGGATCACAGTGACATGAGAGTGAGCCTGACTCTTAAACCCAACAGTGTACCCGACTTTGGTTTCCACACTCACTGGGACTCCACAGGGGCAAGATTAACATTTGTTCTGCCAGGTAAGACTTTAATCTCTTAATTGCTTTTTGCTTTGTCATTTAAAGAAAAGGCATTTGTGGGAAAATGATTCAGATTTGGTCAGATTTTAGACAGAAATTCTCTATTGTTTGTCCAATAAAGAACTTTTCGTAATACTAAGACAGATACTCTTCAATCTCCATGTAAATAAAACAGACCGGAGATCTGCAATGGCTCAAATCTGAGACTGGAGACGCATGAGAAATGATTACTTTGATGAAAACATTCTGTAGCTCTAGGAGTGAATGACAGGTTTTTAAAAAATATTTTCGTAGATTTTATTCCAAGAGATAAAATGTCAAAACTTGCACAATCTTATTCACCAAGCCGGATATAATTTTCCCATTCTGAGCATGTGAACGATGACTAGTTGGTTTCCGTCTTTGAAGGTTTCCATTCACCAAAGACAAACCGCAAAATGTGACCAGTGATTTAAAACTCAATCATAAATAATTAAGATGTAACAGAGGTGTCACTTACTTGCTGCTCAGAAGTTTGTGCTTGCTGGCCCACTTCAGAGCCTGCAACAGCAGCTTGTAGTGGCTTGATTCTCACCGAATGAACTCTGAAGCTGGGTGTCTTTGGATGTTTTGTCCCTTTTTATGGTCTTTTTTTTTCCTCCTTTTCCTCTCTCCCACAGGCAGTCCGGCCGAGCTCTGTCGCCTTTCTGTGGGTGATGAGATTGTGGCAGTTGATGGGGTTGCTGTGGCACACATGACCTACAACCAATGGAAGGATAAAATGGCATCTTCTTTGCAAACCGGCAGTCTGACCATAGACATTCGACGCCACGGCATCAAGGGTAAGGTCATGATCCACAAAAGGCCCCTATCACTCCAATACCTAGCAGGTCGACAAAAACGTTGGCTTGGAAGTGGTTTAAGTTTAGATTGATGTTTTTTTTAATTAGATTGGAGCACCACAAGTCATCACAACCAGTCGAGCCAGAGCAGGATGACTCTTAATCTGACTGCTACAGCACCTGTTCTGATTGGCTGCCCTGGTCCTCACGCCAGGAGTGCTGCCCCTACAGAAACGACCGACACACAAGTATCCCAATTTAATGCATAAACAGACAATGTTTTTATTTTTTCAAACAGTTAATTGAAACATAGATCCTCAAAGCTTTTATCAGTTTCATCTGTGGATGATTTTTTTTTTTTTTTTTTTTTATGTGGTCAGGTACTTCAAAATGATCCTGCAGGTGGGCTGGTCTCTGACAACCCCAGTACAGCCAGAATTAAAGGTAATATTCAAATCGATGGGAATATAACAAAAATATGTTCTCTCCTCTTTGGATACTTTCTGTAATCTAATGACTGACCTTAGCCCTCCTTCCTTTTCATGTAGACTATGTTAGTATAACTAGGAAAAATCAGAAAAGGAGGGCAGAATTTTTCAAAGCAGAAGGTAAAATACCAGTATGAACTTAACCGCTTGTATAGCAGCTTTGGCAGCTGGTGCTTGGGTTGGTTAGCTTTTCTTGGTGACAAAATTTTTTTAATTTGTGTTATAAAGAGCAGGAGGGAAGTAGAAAAAAGTAATCTACTAATACGCAGACTTCATGCAACACAGTGCAAATTAATTTGGAGAAAAATGAACAAAGTTAGTAAATGGAATGATTCACTTTGATTATTGAACTGAATCGTTTTGGGCTGTGGATCAGTGAACCACTTCACATTTATTTTGTCGTGAGATCTGGTTGGCCACTCATAACCGTATGAATTCCAGAATACGCTAATATTGCTCGTTGTGGGGATGTTCAAACTGAGGCTAAAACAAACGGAGCTTGACTTTATGCTGCATTTTGTCGAGCACAGCACAATTTATGTTCATTAAAATTACTGATTTACCAACCTATGGTGAAATTCTGCACTTATGTGCAGTAGATGCCTCTTTTACAGTGGTTACATGTTCGGTCTGCAGGTGGCTCTCAGATAATGATTTTAAAGGACTGATTTTTCTTGCTGTCCTCATCTGTTTTTGATTTGCATCCTGCAATGGCTTCTCTCTCCAGGCTCTGCAGGAATCAGCTCCTGGGTTTACTTGTGTGGTAAATAGTTTGCTCTGTGTGTCGTTTATTCATTTTAGCTGCTTACAAAATGTTGAAGTTGAGCATTAAGAAATTAAACTAGTGTTTCATATACAAGGCTTGGATACATATTCTTTTCTGTACTGTTGCATGCTTATCTCTTTCTGAGGTTTCCTTTTTCTGTTTGAATTGTGGCATTTAAGCTGGATACATTGGAAGACTGGTGTGATTCACATACAGCCTTGCTGGTGCTGAGATGCCCTTCCTCAGTCAGGACCTGCTGGCTTGCAAATATAGAAATTTTAATCCTGTCCTGTAGGTAAAGATCCACGAGCAAAAGATTATGATTTAATTGCCCCATTTGTGTTTTCGGCTTCAGTGAAGATTTGAACACCTCAGGGCTTTAGCATGGCTGCTATGACTGCTGATGCAGTTTGCATGCGTGCCACATAGTACAATACTGGGAAAAAGAGCAGGGGTCGATGCAGTGCTTTGAGAATTCAGTACAGAAAAGAGAGAGAGAAAAGCAGTTTTTATGTTTCCGCAGCCTTTGTGCGTGTGATGTACTGTCTGTGACATTGCCCTCACTTGTATAATCTTTAAGAGCTTTATGGGGTTCCTTTCACTGACTATCTTTTCACACAGGAGGCTCAGAGTCTGCGATATCTGATGTAAGTTAACACCGCACTTGATCAACAGATGATTTTTTTTGTTTGGTCAGATGTAAGTTATGTGTGCTTAGTTTGTGTGGACTGCTCGTTTTATGTGTGATGACGATCTGTTTGTGCTTTCCCAGCTCCAGGTGCCATCCCTCGGCCCATCCTCATCTGACTGGTCTTGGGACCGTGAGGAGGATCGCAGGCGTCAGGAGAAGTGGCAGAAAGAGCAAGAGCGCCTCCTAAAGGTGACTCCCTTTTTACAAACATGATCTTTTTGCTGGAAGGCAGTAGTGTTTTACAGTGCTTTTCTGAATAAAACTGTTTAGGAGCAATACCAAAGGGACCAGGAGAGGCTGGAGGCCGAGTGGCAGAGGGCACAGCAGGATGCAGTGGAAGGCAGGAAGTCCGGGGTAAAAAAGCAGTTTGCTGCCTTGTATTTGCTAAATTAGTTTTAAGAGTTTGTTTGACTATCAGCTAGTGTCTGCAAGTTTCTTTATTTGTGCCTAAATATGAATGACGCTGTTTTTCACAAAAACGCAAGTGTTTAACAGTAAGATATGAATATTGGCCGTTGGCATCATAGTGAGCACATGTGAATTGGGTTATTTTTGTTTTAGAAGAGAACCAGGTTTGCTCTGACCTTCATCTCCAGTTCAAAAGTGCAGAGGTGTCATTTCTGATTTCAGTAAACGCAGAAATATCCTGATCACATGACATCACAATCTATGTCCTTACATCAAGACCTGATTCAATCCTAGACTTTAAACTGTTAAAACAGCCCAGTTATACATGTCTATCTCAGTCATTTTTAGTTCTTATTTAGTGAAATAATTGTCTTATACAATATTTGCTAAATACATTTTCTTTCATTTTTTTATCTAATTGTCTAAAACTTACGAATCCCTTGAACAAATTTATAAACGGATTTTTCTGTGTTTTTCCAGTTGACTGACTTGGTTTAATTTATGAATATGCTTTTTTGTCAATTTTGTTAAGCAGAATGAGATGGCTCAAAAGAGCTTTGCCAGTACTACATTTTATGTAAATGGCCTCAAGAAAACTGAGGAAAAACTGAGTTCTGACGGGGACGAGCTAAAAGAGGCCGCAACACAAAGAGTGCAGAATGACAAGATCACTGAGAAAGAGTGGTAAATGGAGCCTTTACTAATATTACTTGAATTACTGAAACACCTGTGGTAAAAATATGTTCTTTATTTTCCATGGCTGCTGTGCTTTCTGCTGCTTTTGCCTTATTGCGGCTTACGCTCAAACTTCAGGGCTGAGGGCTCCTATGGCTTTGCTCAGTTGTCCCCTGCACACAGGTTTGGCTTCACCTCTACTCTTCAGCAACTGGCATTAAACATACTCTGTTGATACCTTTTACTATTCAGATTAACATACAAGTTTAACTTCACTATAATAATATCAAGACGGTCTTGCTGCTAAAAACAGATATTCTAGTGCTGCCTGTCTTTTTACAAATAGGGGAAAGTCCTTGTCTACTCCGGTGTTAGCTGGACCTTACACACAGACCGGTTAGTTTACCCTTTCTTTCATAATATTATTTTATTCCCTGGTTGCCATAGTTTAAACCCAATTGTTGATGGTTTAGGAGATAATTGGAAACGAAAAGGACAATCTAAAGCTGAGCAAGAGAGGCAGCAGATTTTAGAGGAGATGAAGAAAAGGACTCAGCTTCTGACAGACAACAGCTGGATACGTCAGCGCAGCAGCAGTTTTCATAAGGAACCCATCTGTGTTGGAGTTTCCATGAAAAGGTAGGTCCTGCATCTCATCCAAACCAGATTCAGCATTGACCATGATGAAACGGCAGGAAGTTGACAAAAAGCCAACCATTTTCTGAACTGCTACTTTGGCAGATATGAGTCTCTGGACAACCTGGATGCTCTGCGTCAGCCCCCTGACTCAGCCAGCCCGTTCTCGTACTCTCGCTCACACTCGGCTGCCGGAGGCTACTGTGCTCCAACTAGGAATGCCTCTTCCCGCTACAGCACTGGATCCATATCATCTCAGAGAAATGCATACACGGAGTCCTCGCATCATGCAAGGTAGATGAACCTTTGGGATTTTGTACTCTCTCATGCAAGGTATTTCTGCATTCAGGCCTCACAGTATTGACATGTGCTGCCCCAGGATGGTCAGTGGCAGGAGGACTTGCTGTGTATGTGAGCGTGTGCTGGGTAGTGGGGCGGCCATGGTCATAGAGGCCCTTAGTCTCTGCTTCCACCTTACCTGTTTCCAGGTAAGAAGTCAGGACCGGGCTGAGGGTATAGTCCTGATGGTAGTATCTCCTATGAATATAAGTGCTAAATGTGATCACACATTTGAGGCCCCTAGGAGTCTGATCCATAATCATGCTTCACGCAGCTTCTAGCTTGATAGTTTTCTGTGCTCTTGGCTAACAAACCTGTTTTTTTTGTGAAACATCTGGGCTAGTTTGTTCTTTCGATTTAAAAAAAAAAAAAAAAAAATTTTGCATGCAGATTAAGAGGGAGGGAATGGTGGTTTACTGTTGCACTTTGCTTTTAGAAGTTCATTGTGAAAGTCTCACTTGCAGGAGATCCCAGATTTAGACCACTCAAGTTCATTAGCATGGAGATGTTGGTTGGTTCACTACCCTGGGTCCCTGCTTCTAGTTACGTTCCAAATAGTAATATATTGCATGTAATATTTCTATATTGTGCTTTCATACACAAATAAATCCTTGTTGTTCTTTGCTTGGGTGGCGGACACTTTGAAGTGATCAACATAAAGGTCCCATGTTAAAAGCTGCCAGGACTACTCTTAAAGTAACCCTGATCCTTTTTTCCACTTCCCCTCAGTGTGTTGGCTGCTACCGACATCTGGGAGGAACAGAGACTGGAGTCCAGGTTCGCATCCGTGACAGGAAGCCCTACTGTGACTATTGCTATTTCCAGCTCAAATGTAAGTATTGACACCAACTGACACTTAAGGTTAATTTTCTCCTTTTAATGCCATGTGGAAATAAATACTTAACCATATGTTGTAGAGTCTGCAGTCCCCGCCATGTGACCAACAACCTGTGCTCAGGATTGAAGAGTAAAGGCTATAACTAGCAAAGACTTTAGGGAGGAACTATCCACCTTGCCAATTCCAGACAATATTTTCTAATTATTGGTAAGATTTAGGTCATGTAATAGAAAGTCTTTGTGATATAGATTGTTTGTGGCTTATTTTTCCAGGCCATACTTAGTTTGATGGTTTGTTTCCTGTTTATTTAATTATTAAAATAAAGTTTAGATTTAATATATAAAGTAAATTGGGCACTTGTAAATGCTAATTATTTATGTGTTGACTTTGGAAGTTGGTCACATCACTGTGTATCGTCTTCACTCTTTACCTTTAACAGTGCATTAAATAAAAATTCAGAGATGGTAAATTTGACTCACTGAAGCAGTTTCTGTTGAATTGTTAAACCATATTATGCATGCATTTCACTTCTGGTATTAATTGGGTTTTTTGTAAATAAAGTGCACTGATCATAATCCAACAGGGTTTTTAATTTGTTCATTTGTGAACCACATGGTGGCATCATTGGTCTCATAGAGAGGCTGATACTATCTCTAGAAATGTAAATATTTTTAATGTTCTGATATGCCACTATGCCATACTTTTAATGCTTCCCGTAGCGTAAAATATCCTTAAGATTTCACAGATTTTATTATGTTTTACTGACCGTGGATTGTCGTGTAAAAGTGAGGGTGTAAATATTGGAAAAGGAAAGGGACACGCCAAAAAAAAAACATAAATATGATTATTGAAAGGCCAGCATAACTCCTACCCACCCTGATTTAGGACTGAGTCTGGACTTTTGTTAATCATCCAGTCTGTTGTGTAATGCCACAAGATTGTGTTATGTAGCAACATTTAGGAGAACTACAACAGGAATGATTTCAACTGCTTTGAACAATGTACCGTGAAATTCCTTTCCTGTAAAACGCAAAGGAAAACCACAATTTATTTTTCCAGGTGTCTAAATCACAGAATATATCTAACAATTATTTATTTTCATCACTGTGGTGTAGTTTTTCAACATCAAACTCTGTGTTTTATGTGGTGGTTCCCTGTGCCACCAAACCCACAGCATCATATGGTGTGGGTTATTTAGTTTTGTTTCTATTAATAAGAACTTGATCTAAGCTCAGTAAGATGGTTTTGTAAGTGCTTTTAAAGGAGAAAAAAATTTAATGTGTATACTGAGCATCTGAAAAACTTTAAGCTTTGATGTACCTAGATAATTAGTTAGCATTACCAAATTAATCAGTTTAATTTGAATTGGAAAATGGTGACAATGTATGCATAAGCCTTTGATTTGCACTGTGCAAACGAAACTGCTCTAAAACCATTTTGATGCTGAGGCAATACAGAGAATGCTTTGTGTAATTTAGCGACCTAACAGGAAACTGAAGCAAAGCCAGGCCAACAAAGAGGAAGAAGAATTTTACTGCCCTCAGGACTTTCAGGGGCAAAGTTCCACGCTCTCAAATGTTAGATTAAGACTTTGACGTCTGACATTAAATATAGTTGTTGTGTGGTGACCCTTCAGAAAATCAAATTTGAGAATCTACATTCAGAAGTTCCTGATGTGTCATGAGGCTACTTTGCTTGGGTGTAGGCTTTACACCCAGTAGCAAAATGGCACAAAGGCATTACTTAGAGCAGCATTGTGTAAATGAGGAAGTGGCAAAATTGCAAATGATTTATCTCTAAATCCCACAGAACTCAATAAAACTGCTGCAAGAAAACGCAATACAGCTCAAAGCAGGGACTGTATCACTGCCTTACCGCGCGATTGCAAAGAGCTTCAGTAGATGACAGTTTCAACATTTGTAATCCAGTGCTTTTTTTTTTAAGTTAACTGTGACCTGGTCGTTTGGAAGAGTTCACTTCCCCAAAGGCATGAGCACAGACATTTTTCACTTTCTGACATGCTGTATCTGTTATGGATGACACTTGTGACTCCTGCATGACCCATTTAAATATCACAAGCACAGCAGAGGGTCAAATGAAATGGAAAAATCATATTATGCAGTTAGACATTTGTATGGATTAAACTCTGTTTCGTATGTTCCTCTTCATATGGTAACCTTACTAATTAACATTTGCATAATCCTATCCATACATCAAAATAATTTCACATTTATTCTCCAGTAATCATCGACACATATGCATTTATTATCAACCTTGACAGAAATTGAGCTGCATGTTAAATCTATGTGATTTTAGGTCAACTTGAGATTTGTAATGATTACTTTATTACAAGTGAGTGCTGGTTTGAGCCTCACCACATTGTCAAGAGCTACTGTCTTTTTTTTTTTCTGTAACGCATGATCCCTGAGTGGAAAATCAAGACCCTGCTCTTCATTAAGGAATGTAAAGAATTTTTAGGGCTCATTACTTCCTTTGGGTAAAGGAAAGTTCCTAAAGGTTGTTATTTTTAGACGAGAGAACCTTGGAGATTCCCCGAAGTTTTTTTATGAGACCAGAGGAAATTATTTTTCATGTTAAACCTCATCCCCCAAAGTTTGTGAGAGGTTCTTTGTTCAGCTGGCCTCGCTTTATGAATCATTTTTTTCCTGGCTCAAAGCTCTGTCCTTGTGCGTTGCCTGTTAAGGAAGCGTTTCAACATTTTATGTTAATCTCGTGTTTAGCTTTGCAGTTGGGGTATGCAAAGGCTTTTCTAACAGCAGGTCACACATCTGAACACTAATAAACTGTCACACTGACACTGTACCACCTCCTCTGTGTATGCAGCCTCACAGGAAACAACAACGATGATGAGGAAACGCTTTTGAGTCTGTAAAGTGACACAAACAGCCCTGTGTCAGTCAGCGTTTGCACGCGCATTAGGCTGGTTTAGGAAAGAGTGGGTGGGTCTGAGCCTTGAAGATATCTCTGTCCTGCGAGTGAAACATCGCTGCTGAAACATTATCCAGATACCAAACGGACAGATACAGCTGTAGATGTCCAAAATTTAGAGTCTTAATGCATATACAAAGGCTGGAAAGATGAAAACCAAGGCCATCTGGGGCCTGGAATTTAGCACACTTTAAAAATCTCCTAGTGTGTACAAGTTTCTGTACATTGTAACAAATGCTCACGATTATGTGCTTACAATGCAAGAATTTCTGCGATAAGTAGGGCTATATCAGCCTTTTCCTTCCTCCTGCTGATATGAGCCATAAAAGTATCCTGTTAAGTTCTATCCCTTCAAGCAGCCCAAGTGGGATTCATCTCAGTATTTCCAAAACAGCGTATATTAGTCATTCTCAAGTGTTTCCTTTCAGATTACCAAAATCCTCAAAGAGAGAGTGTGGGTGGGAAGCACATTCACACCCAGCATTTCAAAGTGCAGCTGCCTCTTTGGGATGAGAGATGTAAACCCACGGATGAAGGTGCACCGGTTGGTTTAATTCTGACTTGGCATTCAGTCAGTAACACATTCCTGGATGAGTTTATGTAATGACTCTAATTAGGGTTAGAAGAAGGTTGTGGTTAGGTGGCATTCAGTGCTTACAGTTTCAAATGTTCCTGGTTACAAACACAAAGTTAATGAATGGTCACTTCCTTGTTAACTTTAGTCAGTAACCTGCGAAATTATACTGGCTATAGTTAAAATTTTAAATGTATATGTTTAAACATTGGAAAATAAATCCTATTCAGGTTTGAAACAGCTTCACAATGCAACCGTTGTGTTTGTGGTCTCTTTTTCCACAACCACTCAAGAATACGTGTTCTTTTAACACAGTGTCCACTCACTGGGCAGGTAGGGATTCCTTTACTTTACGAGATTCATGTTACCTTGCCAACAGCTGGTAAACAAACTGATGCACTGCAGGGCTTCTTCTTTTCTTTCCTCTGTCCATAGAACATCCATAGAACAGCTCCCCAGGGGCCTTTGCAGGGTTACCTTTCGCATATCAGCAGCTTCCGCCTTTAGGTTCACTTGTGTAAACCAGCTTTGTGTTCTTTTTTTTTCTCTGTAAAACCTTTTCCTCTTGTAAAGAAAGAAAAGGTTGAGTGTTCTGTCAAGGGCTGACCTGAGCTGTATGTATTCTGCTGTATGTGAGAAGGAGAAGCCCATAAAAGGCATCAAAACACACACACAAAAAAAATGCCGCTTCTTAAAATTCATGACGTAGAGCAACAAAGTGAAAACGAATGTGGCCTTAACACAAATCCTACAGGCACACGTTCACATGCTGAGGATGATGAGATAATCCAGCGGACTCTGAATTGGCTTCTTTCACGTCTTGCCCTTTCAAACAGCCCCTGAGAGAGCGGGAGAGAGGAGCCGCTCCTGTGAAAGGAAACCCGCTGCAGCAGCAGCAGGGGAGCAGGATGCTCCCTCTCTTCCTCTCTATTCCCCGCAGCTGATCGATGCTGGCAGCCTTTTGCCTTTTAGCTCACCGGCACGGTGCAAGGCTCAGCTCTGTCACTGGGAGCTGCACCAATCTCCGGACTGCTGCTGGGCACCGAGAGCAGCTCAGTGGAGGCTGGCGACATTTACACGCTCCCCCTGCCCGACCAAAAAACAAAACACACAGAAACAAGGAGCTTGGGCTGAGGTAGCGGCCTTAATGGAAACGGATAGTTGTTGAGGCTCCCAGCTCGGAGTTTCTCCGTCTGTCGCTACTTCTGTCTTCTGTCCTCACTCTTGCTGGCAAGACAAACGACGTCCAATCCTTTCTGAAGCAAATATGTTCAACACAGCAAAACGGTTAAGAAAAACATTCAGGAAAGTATTCAAACACCTCAGGGTAGTGTTTTTGCAATCAGCTAGCAGGAGATTAGTTTATTTATGATGGGATTTCAGCTAATCAGTGGCATTCTAAAAGAAGAAAAAACACAGACATTCCCCCAGGCATGCATTTATTCTGCAAGTCCACAATGTGTCTCCTTGGAAGTATTAAGAGCTGTTATTGGTAAATAATTGATCTAAGAAGGTCACATCTGTACGTTTAAATAGTTATTTTTGTTTGAATTTCTTTAGTTTGTTAGTTGTGCACATGATTCAATGGGTAGGGTTTTAGAGATAGTACAGGTTTGACTGGAGTTCTTTTTGCTTTTACCTTCTAAGTTAATGATTGAATTCTGTTCTCCACTCAAACACAAGCTTCTGTGAGCTGAGCACAAAACGACTGCAGCAGTCCACAGCAGCGATAAAAGAAGAGACAGATCGCAAAAGTGAATCATGTCACCGAGCGAGAGAACAGAGTTGCTATGGATTAGTGTGTCACAGGTGGAAAGCCTATCTGAGTAACAGACCGAGGGATGGACCGCAGTTTAAAAAGTTTTTCTGGCAGAGTTCAGAAACAGAAAGCGAAATGATCTACAGTTAGACAAAATCCCATGAAAATGTCAGCGAGTCGAGGACAGTTTGGGCCACTGATGGTTTCACTGTTTGCTAAAACAGACTTTTAATGATGTGTTTAGGATGAATGGTAAGCTTGTTCTAAGACTTTTGTCTCTTTGGTTGAGTATATTTCACATCCATGGTATTTTGCAGCATAAAAAATTTCTTTGGAGATTTCAATTTTTTTTGTTTGTCTTCTTGTATGTGAAACTGCTTTTGCACTGTGAAGCAGTGTGGGCATAAAGATGTTATATCGTAGGAATGTGTTCTTTTGTTACAGTTACAGTTAGCTGAACTGTTCCATCTACTGTGTGTCTATTGTTCGTGCTATGCTAGTCCAGTGCTAAATAAATTATCTCAATGTGGCACGATTCCTTTCTAACCATGCATGGGTATGCTATAGGTTAAACCTTTACTTTGAAATAAGTAGATCTATTCAGGTATTATATCTATATAGATCATTAAGGAAAATTCCTAAGTATTCAGCAGTATTTTTACTTTTTGTGCATCAAAGTTAGAGGTCAGACACGTCACCATGTGACCTCGTCCTGATGTTTTCAGTTCAGACCGACATTCCTGTGACTGGTCACATCTCTGGACATATGAACTATTTTCTGTAAAAGATCAAGCCTTTAAAAAATGACAGATGAATACATCTAAAGTTAAAGGTTATTTTTGTTTTGGAGCTCTTTGGATTTGACACTGGTTTTATAATCTCTCCGCTTTGCCTAAATTGTCTGTTGGAGCTGATCAATCAATGTCCACCGCAGTTAGAAAAACAGTCAACAACTATATAAGAATAATATTCTGTTTATACACTTAACCCAAGTGCCTCAGTGTCAGGTTTTTCTTCTTGTGCTTTCTAATACTACTCTGGTTTTACTTTAGCTGGGGTTTTAATGCAGGATTTATTAAGGATCTATGTCAACGACTTTTCTAATGTAACCAATACATTCATCACACGTATAAATCCAGTTTAGGGAGATTTGTCCAGGATTAAATGTTTTTTTTAATTAACTCCAGCGTGCCACTGTATATTGTCTTAATGTAAACTTCAACACATTTAACTGTTTTGCTGTTTGCTGGTTGTTAATAATTGGGGCTTCAGGAAGGCATGGGATCAGCCCTATTTAGAGGATCAGCTGATATCACCATTTTCTTTTTAATGCCCCTCTGAAAAAAAAATCCTCACCCCTGCCCTCTGCTTTGTCAAAACCTTCAGATCATCTGTGGATTTTCTTTTTTTATTCTGAACAAGAAAAACAAAAAATGACTTGGAGGTTCGGCCTTGTTAAGTCCACTTCTAGCTTGTTTCATAATAAGCGATTGAAGGACGCTATAGTACGGTTAAATGAAAGTAGAGCAAAACGAGAAATAACACCATTTCAGATGAGCTCTCCAGTAAATGGGACATTTTTGATAACATGGAAATGAAAGGAGATTGATGTTACATTTGGCAAAGGCCAGTCCTTTTTCATTTTCTGCTCCCACACTCGATCTAGACAAAGACCAACACGGTTTCCATTAATTATTCATGTGAACTGTGTGATGCGTCTATATTAGAGGAGCTGGAGTTAAAAAAGAAAAAAGCAAAAATAATAAAATTAGAAAAAAGCAAACGGAATTAATGACATGCAGGTCGCATTCAGCCGCAGATAGACTGTGAAGGAAAGTGTGAAAGATTTATCACATTTGAAGCTGATATGAAGAAAGCCAGCATGCTGGTGTTATCTCCAGCTCAGTAAATTGGCTAATTTGGCTCCCTTTATCTTTCTCCCTCCTGCGCTTTGTGTATTCATAAGCGTGTATATGTGTGTGCCTGTGTACATTTTTAGCATTTGGTGACAAGAGTTTTATTGGAGGCAAAAAATAGCATACATTGAGTGAAATGTGTTTGGGAGGTGTTTCATTGCCAAGGACACAAATCTCTCTGTGTCTCTCTCATGCACAGAACAGCTTTAGAAAAGAATGCTTGACAAGGACTCATAATCGCTTCAGAAAAAGGTCAGTGGAATGACAATTATGTTCCTTTCTTTTCTTTTTTTCCCCAAATTATCCTCATGGTTTCGTGTCGTTTCTGTGAAAAGGATTTGGCATCATGGACCCTCAGAGACATGACAACTCCTTCTCAGTCTTCTCAAAGTGGCACGCGCACAGCCAGACTTATGAGCCCAGTTCTGCTGAGCCTGGTTTGTTTTATTTTGGTCGAGAGCGGCGCCGTTTCTGGAGATCGCATTAGGGGAAGAGTTGTGGTCACTCCTTCCTTTTTCCCGTCCAGATGGCGGCATCAGCTGACGGCAGATATTAGGTCTCTTGTTTTGACACATCAATCTTTGAAGCTCCTTGGCAGCATAAGTGTGCATGTGGGTGGCCAAAGGGTTAGCAGACCACGCGCACGTTTGTTTGTCTTATGTTTCTTTTAAATTTCGTGGAACGCACCATCATAAAAAATATCTTATTCCAATTGGAATGTTTCTCTTTTCTGATCTTTTTTTAGCACATTTGTATTCAGGAACACTCTGAAACAGCCCACACAAAGCCTTTTTTGTATTAGACCTGATCCTGGGATAGCTTGGATTTGTGCCCTAGGATCCCACAAACAGACATTTGATTACTGTACTTGTCAGCCAAAGAGAAGCCCCCCCCCCCCCCCCCCTCCTCCTTTCCTATCCTGCCCAGAGGAGATAACAGACCCTGTCTGTCTGCTCTTACAAAGCCTCAACCAAGTTGTGTTATTGGCTGCAATGCGTGGGTTTTGGCTTTAATGTTAGCCAGAGTTGGACAGAACTTGCTACACAAGCCACTTGGGTATGATGGATCTCTATTAGAAGAGCTGAGAATGCAAAAGTACCACATCCTCACTTTGGAACAAAACAAGGCGTCTTTAAATGAAGACAATCATCTTTGCATGGTAGTGCTGTCTGTGGCTGAGATCAGCCTTTAACAGGAAACATGTGAGTTGATATCTAGTAGTGTATGATTAAAAAAGGTTAAAAGTAAAAAGTAACTGTCACTCACAAGATCCTGTCTTCTCCATTCAGCAACTTTTGGCTTTATGACATGGAAATGTCACATTTTAAGTAAGAAGATACTAATCTGTTGGTCATTGCTCTAAGTCTACGGGGGAGGCTGCTGTTTATTTTTATTTTTATCAGTGTTTATATTAAATGAAGCTTTTGTGCATGAGGTAATTCCTGCTGGCTTCACAAAGGGATTCTGGATAAAAACCAAACAGAAAATGTTAAGGGGGGCTGGGAAGGAGGGGGGGGGGTAAACTTTCTTTGCTAGAGCACATCGAATCCTGGAAATCCCTCACAAAGACACTCTTTAATTTCACCACACAAAAGAAGGATACGGCGGATGGTTCTGACAGTTTCTCTTTATTTTCTTTACCAGACATTTACAGCGGGTTGCACAAAACGAGTGTTACCTTTAAAAGAAGTGTCTGATATAATAATCTGATATAAATCATCTTAAACAAAGATAACGCTGTAAGAAACGTCTACAGAAGCAACTTCTTGTTAAAATACACAATTTAAAGCTGAAGATTGACATGAATATACGAAGGCAGAGCTGCAGGAGAAAAGTAGAGCAAATCAACTCTCAGTAGACCAAACATGTTCTATGGCGCCCTTCCATTAAAGTCCCAACTGCAAACCCAGCATCCCCAAACCTCTCCATACATGCCAATTCCAAAAGTCCCAGTTAAAATAGTAAAAGTCCTGAACCCTGTGGGACATGACAAAAGCTGGGACTCTACTTGAAGCCACGTCGTCTTTTCTCCTCACGGTGAGCTTTCTTTTGGCAGAGCAGAGCAGGAAAATTGGCAAAAAAAGGGTTCAAACTCTGGCTGAACCCCTGTCGATGGAAGCAGAAAAAAGTGACAAAGACGCAAGAAAACTGACGCCAAACAAAGCCGAGCCGGTGATGGATGGAGATCTCTGTCCAACTGTAGTTGGCTGGATGCGCTCATGGGGGGAGAAGGCCGGTTCACCGGGAGAAGATGTACTCGGTGTAGCTGGTCCACAGTTTGTCCTCCCCCGGGTCGTTGCTGCCGTAGGAGCAGGTCCCGGTGGAGTTGCAGGCCACCATGTGGAAACCGGTCTCGGCCAGCCGGTCGAACGCCTGCTCCAGAAAGTTATACTTGAGGTAGTACCTGGAGGTGTACTTGTCCGGGGGCCTGTCCGGGTCGCGGCTCTCGTTCAGGGTCTCCCCGAAAACCTCTTTGGCCAGAGAGATCTTGCTGCACACGGTGATTCTGGCCACCCTGCGGAACTTGGCGTCGGCCTGGATGTCCCTGCCGATGGTGTAGCTGCCCCGGTAGCCGATGGTGATGTACCCGGAGTTGGTCCCGGGGGAGCGCAGCGCTCTGTCCGAGGAGGAGGAGGAGGTGACCGGGCTGGCGAGCTCGGCCTCCTCCGGCTCCCCGCTGTCCTCCACGTAGGAGCTGTCTTTGCTGACCGCCGCCAGGCGCCTGGACAGCTCCGGCAGCTGGAAGAAGTCCGCCTCTTTCTGCAGCCGCTTCCTCTCTTTGAAAAACTCCGGCAGCAGAAGCTCTCTGTCCCGCAAGTAATCCAAAATGTACCTGAAGAGAAAGCCGTCCCGGTCGAAGAAGAAGCGGCCCTTGCTGTCTTTGGCCAGCTGCCCCGGCGCGCTTTGCGCAAACTTGGTCCACAGCAGAGAGTTGGGCACCGCGGTGAGAGTGTCCAGACTCGTCACATACACCTGACCGCCCACGTTGACCTCCACTATCTCGGGGAAACTTTTGCCGTCGGTTTGCGCCATCTCTGCTGTCCCCCCCCCTTCTCCCTCTTTCCTGACTCCGGTGCTGTGTCTGGCTGCAGAGAGTTTGGAGCGCGTTCCCACCGAGCAGAAATGTTTATAAAGGTTCAGGCAGGCTGCGTGGGAGGAGAAGGGAAAAAAAGGACGGCCAGCAGCAGAGACATTAACCGTTCAGCGGAGGGCTCTGAGAAAACACGACGCTGCCTTCAGGGACTCTCTGTACGCCTCAGCTTCAAAGTTGAAAAGCTGTAAATATTCCCGTTTTGCGTCATGTGGTATTTGAAGAGTGACTCCAACAAAGTGGGGAGTGATTCTCGTTACGTTGATTTATTTGTTTGTCGTAAATTCTGCAATCACTCGAGGTCTCAGATTAGATGGAATAGGATCCTTAATGTTTGGCTGATGTAGGGCGTAATGTGATTTAAAAATGGTCCAAAACGTCCAGACTCCAAAGCCTTAGAAAGACTGTGCCTGCTATTCTTCACAAAAAATAATTGTGGGGAAGTTGAAATTTTGCCCTCAGTGAAGTGAGCTCGTACACTCACACGTGTAACAGGATGTTTTTCTGCAGCAGCATGTTCAAAAGTAACAAAAAAAAGGAGAACAAACTCCAGATCAGTAGGTTGTTATCCTACACATGGCTGCACACATTTTGACACCGTGTATTTGAACACATCCCCTCCTGACCAGGAACAGATCAGCTAAAGAAATGGGAAAAGTTTTTTAGAAACTTTCCTTTAGTGTATTCGAATTTGTCATCAAAACACATGATCTTCATTACAGTTCTCTGTGAACTCTTCATGGAACTCGCATCAGTGTTGTCTTTTCCCTGTAAACCTTTATGAAACCATCTTATGGTAATTTCATAAAGGCAGTTTCACATACTCTAATTATACAGCAGCATGCCAGTGGAAATCTAATAATAATGATAATATTAAGCTATACAAGCAATGGTTATTGTTTTCAACTGGTTTGCTGCTATTCTATTTTATATATACACTATATTGCCAAAAGTATTTGCTCACCCATCCAAATTATCGGAATCAGGTGTTCCAATCACTTCCATGGCCACAGGTGTATAAATTCAAGCACCTAGGCATGCAGACTGTTTTTACAAACATTTGTGAAAGAATGGGTCGCTCTCAGGAGCTCAGTGAATTCCAGCGTGGAACTGTGATAGGATGCCACCTGTGCAACAAATCCAGTCGTGAAATTTCCTCGCTCCTAAATATTCCACAGTCAACTGTCAGCTGTATTATAAGAAAATGGAAGTGTTTGGGAACGACAGCAACTCAGCCACGAAGTGGTAGGCCACGTAAACTGACGGAGCGTGGTCAGCGGATGCTGACGCGCATAGTGCGAAGAGGTCGCCAACTTTCTGCAGAGTCAATCACTACAGACCTCCAAACTTCATGTGGCCTTCAGATTAGCTCAAGAACAGTGCGCAGAGAGCTTCATGGAATGGGTTTCCATGGTCGAGCAGCTGCATCCAAGCCATACATCACCAAGTGCAATGCAAAGCGTCGGATGCGGTGGTGTAAAGCACGCCGCCACTGGACTCTAGAGCAGTGGAGACGCGTTCTCTGGAGTGACGAATCGCGCTTCTCCATCTGGCAATCTGATGGACGGGTCTGGGTTTGGCGGTTGCCAGGAGAACGGTACTTGTCTGACTGCATTGTGCCAAGTGTAAAGTTTGGTGGAGGGGGGATTATGGTGTGGGGTTGTTTTTCAGGAGCTGGGCTTGGCCCCTTAGTTCCAGTGAAAGGAACTCTGAATGCTTCAGCATACCAAGACATTTTGGACAATTCCATGCTCCCAACTTTGTGGGAACAGTTTGGAGCTGGCCCCTTCCTCTTCCAACATGACTGTGCACCAGTGCACAAAGCAAGGTCCATAAAGACATGGATGACAGAGTCTGGTGTGGATGAACTTGACTGGCCTGCACAGAGTCCTGACCTCAACCCGATAGAACACCTTTGGGATGAATTAGAGCGGAGACTGAGAGCCAGGCCTTCTCGTCCAACATCAGTGTGCGACCTCACAAATGCGCTTCTGGAAGAATGGTCAAAAATTCCCATAAACACACTCCTAAACCTTGTGGACAGCCTTCCCAGAAGAGTTGAAGCTGTTCTAGCTGCAAAGGGTGGACCGACGTCATATTGAACCCTATGGATTAGGAACGGGATGTCACTTAAGCTCATATGTGAGTCAAGGCAGGTGAGCAAATACTTTTGGCAATATAGTGTATGTTAAAAAATCTGCAAAATGTGAAATTATGGTACAGTACAAGTAATCTGTACTTACATATCCATACTTACATTTTTGTACGCTATCATAGTCACAGTATCACTAAGATGAGTGGTGGCCTCAGAGAAAGTCGTTGCCTGGTTGCAGGGGTGTAGCATTGTTTATTGTAGAAACATTGTTTTTTTTTAGCTCTGCAAGATTCAAAAACATCCCCAGGCCTCCCACGTTAGATTTGAGGTGAAGGTGTTTTACAGAAAAGATAAAAACAATGGAAATCCTACCTTTGTGTGGAGTCAATCTCTGGTATTGAAGAGATACTGCATGCGCGCTGGGGGTCTTTGTGCATCCGCTTTTGAAAAGCAGTGAAAAAGGTCCAGGTTCAGCACAGATTATGCACTGAAAACCTCCCTTTAAAAGATGAGGTCTGATCGATCAACGGCGTCTCCCAAATCTTTGAGAGGAGGGTAAACTTTCCCTTAAATTCCCAAAAGTCTTAACACTGAATTGATTCCAGCTTAATACCAAAGCTGCCTTTGATCTAGTGTTGCAGTGCAGAGTAGACTGTGTGCAAATCTCAGTCCACACATAAAGTTGTACGCAGAGACACGCATCATCACTCAGCAAAAGATGAATTGGTCCATTGTCTCAGATTGGAGAGTTTGCCTTGCTTCACACAGCACCTAAGATGTTTATGAGAGATAAACATCCATTTGCTTTGTAGAAGACAAACAGTGTAGTAATTTAACACATTAGATTTAGAGGCAGAAGTGGGGGATGACAGATAAGTAAGCAATAAAGGCTCATTACGAAAGTGTAATGGTGATATTGCTGTGGTGCAACTGCACAGTGTTGCAAATATCATGTAGAGAAACCAGTCTGATATGCAAATCAGGATGGTATCATTTAAGGAAGTGACATCTAAACCTATTTGTGCCGTTCTAAAGAGACACGCTCCATGTAAAAGTTTACAAAGTCTGTCAAAACTCACAGTTAACATGGGTTTAGAAAGCTCTGGCTACAAAAGACGAGACAAAATCTTTTTTGTGTTGATGCATTTTGTCATAATCAACTAAACAGCAGTGTGAGATACTTTAAGTCAGAGGGATGTGACCTCATTAGTTCTGACTGAAGCAGCTTTGTGATCTGATACAGTCCAGCTGCCGCTACTGATCCTGAATAATGCTCTGCAAGCGTCCTGCTCTCTCTGTATGACGGTAAGTAAACCGCTGCCGTCTGGCAACACGACAAACTTCCATTTTTCATCCTCTCTGTTTAACGCGCCCAGCCTCAGCCTCTGGGTTACAGGGACACCTTGTGGATAGTAAGAACATAGCATACAACAATGCATCACAAACACTGGTCACTGGATATATAGAGCACATTCAAAGTGTTTACTTGGCCACATGCACGGTTTGCACATACAGATACACAGCTGTATCGCACACTGATGAGAACATTTTTCTCTATTAAAAAAATGGTTGAGTGTGTCCTCTTTCTCACTTCCTGAACTCCAAATTGTCACCTCTGTCAAGGCTCAACCCGCAGTGTGTGTGTGTGTGCGTGTCTTTGCCGAAACAAGGTTACACTTTTTCCTGCAGGCTAGCAGAGGATAATTGGATGAGGGAGGTTGTAAAGTTTCACTAATCCACTATTTCCGAGTTCAGTATGAAGGCTGTCAAATGTGTAGCAACTTGTTTGATAATCAAGCTCAGATTGTTCAGTCTGTAAAAGCCGGCCTCTCTGAAACCTGTCATTTAATCTGGGCCTTAAAGCCTCATAGTCTGATGTGAGAAATATTTCGATTTAACGTGCCAGAGAATTATGAATTCTGTCATTTAAAAAATGCATTGGAAAAGGTGTTTGAGTTCTGAATTATGCCACCTAGAAAGAAACCAAAACCAAAAATAATTACAGCCATAAAGTACAAACCAGATTACATCAGTTCATTAGGCTGGAGGGGTCCCTCTACCTTCAGATAACCATACAATAGAGGAATTTAACTGTGAGGTAGAAGTGAAGGTTGACGGCCATAAAACGGGTATAACTGCAACTTGTTGAAAAAGAACAAAACCCTGAGGCAGAAGATAGCAGATAAGAAGCATAAGTTAAAGAAGAGACCGCACACAATGTGCACCAAGTTAGAAAATACATTGTCACGTCTTGTTTCTGAGTCAAATAGGTGCATGTCATCAAATTTTTGCTTATTCCACCTCATTTTAACCTAAAGGAAGCAGATCTCAGAATGATGTATGTAGCCATGTTTGAACGCTGTTACACATCCAGCCTTTTGTTTTATCATTAATGTTACACAAATATGCATGCACACATTTCATGGTATAGAATCATACTCATAGATGTCATGAACATTTTCAGCCGTTCTTCATCTACATTTTAAAGAAAACTTTAGGAGAAATTGACCTCCTCTTATTTCTTTTGCCCCTGGTAAACAGGAAAAGGTACAATTCAATTTCAAAGTCCTGTTTTCTCTGTAAAAAGATCATCAAAGAGTGTGAATGTGAAAGTAACAAAATAGATTTTCATAGAAATGTATTGATAATAGTAGAAATATGAATTGGATCTGCTGTTGAGGGTAATAAGTAACATTTTTGGTATCAGTTTAGCTTTTGGGAATGTAATGTTAATAGACAATGCCGTAGCACTTGAGCCATTACATACTGTTGGTACCGTTAGCATTGCACTTTTTCAAAGGTGTGAACAGTCAATCAATATTCTGATCTTTTGCCCTAACTTCTCACAAGTCCTGGGGACACTGTTCATTTTCTCAACTAAATAAGCAATAGAAAAACCTTAAAGAAGCTGCTGAAATGATGTCATTGTCATAAGGTTTGTGTTGAAAAATGCCATCATATAGCTATTTCACCATGCCCACTGTCATCTGGACAAAGGAACATGTTCTTTGATTTCTCGAACTGTTACGTAAACAACTGCAGGAAATAAAGCAGCTGTGGGGTGTATCAGTGGTGGACAAGAAGCTAAGAACAGAGCTGGTATCCCGGCAACCTGGATGTGGGGAGAATTGTCCATCCATTCATTTTTTATGCCGCCGATTCCCAGTGGGGGTCATAGACAAAGAACCACACACACTCACATTTACTCCTAGGGGCAACTTAGAGTTTCCAAATAACCTAACATGACGGTGGGAGGAAGCTGGGGTACCATGCAAACTCCACACAGAAAGGTCTCGGTTCCCCGGGGACTCGCGGTGAGGCCACAGTGCTAACCAGCACATCATGGTGCCGCTCTGTGGGGAGTATCACCACACCTTTAATATGACCACAGATTTTATTAGGACCAGGAGAGATCCACTGATTGTTTCCAACCTGGGAGAGAAGGTGAATATAGTTGAGGCCCATTGACACCTGGTGGTTTACCCGGGCAACAGAATAAATGCAGCACAGAGGGTGACAGAACAGACAAAACCTTGGGCTTGGGCCCTAAAGGATCTGAAACCACATGTTGCACCTCCTCTCAGAGTCCTGAGGAGGGTGTAATCTGCTTAGACAGCAGCATCAGTCTGTGATTCAAAGAAACTGAACACTCTGATAAAGAGGGCCAGCTCTGCTGCAACAAAGATTGACGCAGAGGGAAAAACAGTAGACGAGGACAAAAAAAAAAAAAAACAGATAGTCACCCGAGACCGAAAACCATGCACAGTCACACTCACCACTTTGGCCAATTTGGAGTTGCCATTTAACCTAACAGAGGTGATTCTGGATGGTGTGAGGAAGCTTTCTTTCCCACTCTGCAAAACCTTTCTAATACTGAAGAGCCTTATTAAAAGGTTTAAACACCCTCTCGAAAATGTCTGTGTCATCATATGCCATCCAACCTGTTAAAAACACAACGACGTGTTAGTTAATTGTTGTTGCAGCATTAAAGAATAGTTTGTAGGTGTATCGTTGGAGAACAGTTAACAGACTTAATGATCAACAAAGTAAAAAAAACGTTGAGATCAAGTCCAGTCAAATGCAGAGTAATGACTCAAACTGCATTCCTTCTGCTTTTCAGCCTTCTTAACAGCCACAGAGCAGTTACCAGATCTGAATGTCAGGATGCTCTCCACGCCTGACAGGTCGGCCTGCTTCTGCCGCTTCTCACAATACAGGCAAGCCTTTTTCATGACGTGAGGTCATTAAACGGTCCAGGCCCAAGTGTTCCACTGTGACCTCCAGCTTCACAGGCTCCTCTCTAATGAGGAGGATTAGAGGGGTGTGGGCTCTTTGAAAGGCCACAACCTTCTTTTTTGTCACACCTACGTGCGCAAGTTCTGCTTCTGCTCCCCGTACGTATGGAGCGGTTTGGCCATTACAAACACAATGAAGCAGGTGAATAAGCAGAGTGGTGCTGGATTGATTCTGCAACAGACCTGTTCCTCCTGCATAACACCCAGGTCCACTGAGTCCTTAACGTGGGCCAAAACTTACTTTTTGAAGCACTGTGACATTTGAGGTCAGGGGCCACTGAATGGTGGTCATTCATTCCTTTCACAGCAATGCTTATAGGCACCAGGACCATTGTTGCTCTCTCGGTGTTAAACATGTTTTAAGAAATCCTTCAGCGAGGTTGAGTCCTGTGGAGCGATGGTTCTATGACAGAACATAAAGCTGCTCTGTGGCCACGTGAAAAACTTAAATGCATCATCTTCTCTTTGTAGCGCTTCAAGTCAGGCTCAGTCTTTGGGTTAGGGTGACACCTTGTGGTTGTTTTCTTCAGATTCCATATCATGCACCATAATACAAAGGACACAGAGTAAAAAGAGACTTAGTGTATTAGCTTACTCTGAAGCATGCTCTCGTCCCACAAAGTCTAACACACAGCTGTATCACAGACTCCTTAGTAGACCTTTCTTATAGAATAACAGGAGTCTACTCTCTTTCTCCCCTCCTGCACACTAGATTGGCATCCTCCGTCATATCGGGACCGCCAGTGTGTCACTGCTGTGAGAAGTTCATACTTTCTGCAGGCTGGCAGATGATGAATGGATGAGAGAAGGTAAAAAGTTTAGCTCATCAACCACTTCACCGACCGGATGAGTGTGAGGCAACACAATAAATGGTAACAGATTTATTAGTCGCACAAAGTTGTTCTCAGTTGCACCTATTAATTTGACACTGTACTTTTTCGCTGAGACATTTGGAGTCATACACATATTATAGATGGCATGTTCTGACTTTAGGGATTTTTATGAACAGTAAGATGATTTTCAGAAACAAAGAGCCTTCTTCAACACATTGGAATGGAGCAACACCTGCCTGATTAAATTAGTCCCTCAGTCAGTCCTGAGGAAGGCACTTTTTCCAGTTGAGAACCTTAAATGAATAGGAGCCAATCCTCATCCATCTCATGATAAGAATTTTATTCATTTAATATTAATATTTAACAGAAATAGTAACAGAATTTGGTTCCCATTGTGTGCTTTGTAAAAAATGATGATTTTCAGGTGTATTGATGTTAGAGAAAGGATTCTCGACCTCATTCTCTCAGATGCCACAGAGGGTATTTGAAAGCTTTCTACACAAACAAACACACCAAAAGAAACCAAACCGAGGTCCTTTTTTTAAACGTTTCAAAACATTCTCAATAATTTGGGCTCTAAATCGTAAAAGTTCTGAAACATTTAATTTGATGGATTTTTAAAGTATTGTTGAAAGGCTATTATTTACCAATTGATAAAGCACACTATGAGTCAGGTTTTGTTGCTCAGGTAACAGTTTACAGTTTGGATTGTGTGTCTGTGCCTGTCCATTTTCTGATGATTTTCATCGTTAAAGCATAATTCTTTTTTTCTTTTATGTGAGGTACACTATGAAATAACTGTTCCTGAAGGGACTTATATAAATTCAACACATCCTGCACTGAATCATGTCATGTATCCAAAAATGTGATAAATGATAAGTTTTATGCTTAAAGTATGTGAGCGCATCAATGTGATCCAGACATATGTTCCTATAAACACCTTTGTGCGCATGTTTATTATTTTACACATCTAAATCGATCTGTACCTATACTTTATGTGACTGGAACAGGCTTTGTGTGTACGCATGTGTGTGTGTCCAAGAGAAAGAATGTGTGTTCTTGTCACCTTCTCTCAGGGTTAAATCTGCACCCTTGTGCTCCTCAATCAGCACTAATGGATCTCCTGGCTCAGACTCAACCCAGGGCTCTGATTCTGATACTGAAGACACTCAAACACACACATATAAATGAGAACATGACATAAGACGGGGTGGGGCTTGAGGCTCACGCATCGTGATGAGCTAAGAGGCCCTCTGTACAATTTTTCTCCAGTCTTTGTCCTTTGATTTTAGTTGTGTGCTGTATCAGTTTAGCAAATGCTGCAAATTGGAGAAACATTAAAACCATTTTTTATATGATTTGTGAGACTGTAAAATATCACACTGGAAGACACCATCATTTGAGCTTGTAGCTTTAAATATTAAACTATAAAAGTATCATTTTAATCTCAACCCCACATCGGTGTCCTCATTGGGGTCCCTGTGTGTTTTCATGTGTACGGTTGACATAGACTTTCCTTCTTCATTCAGCGGCTGAACAGGTCCTCAGGGGATAATGTGTCCTTTTCTCAGTGAGTGTATGAGTGTGTGCATGACCATTAGATTTTTCTCTCCACTGACTTTCAATGGGATGGAAAAAAAAAATCAGTCTGTCCAAAATGCCTCCTCCTTCCTGTCTAAAGAAAAGAAATGGGCTGAGGGAAATAGGCTGTGTTACAAAGCAACAGCAACTAACCAAAAAGACGGGCTGGCATGTGGAAGTAGATTTATTTACCATGTTTTCTATCAATTTTTACCTCTAAATGCAGCATTCGAGTTTCAGATGGCAAATAAATTGTGTGCGCCTAATAAGTTCAAACTGTAAATCATTATTATAATGATTTGTATCACCATGAGCTCATGCAGCAAAATTCAGCAAAGTGATGGATGCGCACTTTCTCTGTTTTGTAACAACCCCAAATTTGATATATTTAATTATCTGGAAAATGCAAAAAATTGAGATGCATTATAGAGTGAAACTCAGGAGATAGCAGGATATCTGTGTTCTTAATGAGAGAGAAAACTTAGATTTGAACAGACTGCAACAGATTTCTTTTTGTTGCTGTATTTTTTTCCCATTTGAACTCTCTACAAAGCTCACCTCAATGGCTTGGAAGAGTCTGATTCTCATCAATCTATTGGAGGAGACAGCTCGACACCACTTGTGTTATCCAGTCTCACCGGACCCGCGTACCTCCAGCTCTGACTCTCCCTCAGCGGAGCTGATTCATGGCTCGTGCTCATTAGGAATTGGTGGGATTGCCGAGTACAGAGCTTGTCTCATTCCTCCAGACAGTGTACCTGCAGCTGATCCAAGTGGAAAAGAGCTGGCTCTATAATTAGGTTCTCCTGGCTGATTTGATTAGAGAAGCCGCTGCATTCATCTTGCCATAGATGCTCCTCAGCTGCTTGGAGGGACTAATGGAGGAGATGGAGAGATATGTTGGAAACAATTAGACATGACGTTATCGCACGGTGTGTTTCTGTGTCTGCGTGTGTGTCAACGTATATTTCTGAGGGTTGTTCATTTAAAAAAGGTTCAATCAACAAATGAGAGATTTTTTTCTTTCTTTCATATGAAACTCATATTATCATTAAATTCTTTCTCCATTTTGCATAATCTACTCCCCACCCCATTTCCATGTTTCAAGTAACTGGCTTGGAATTAAATTACTGGGGACATTAGTTAAGAAGGACAGAAATAGCCTGCCCACATGATGGAGGGACATCAGCTTTAGATGAGATATGACGAGACGCAGAGACGACTGCCCGAGCTTTGCATTTTTTCTCCACCTGGACGTATAACAGATACTGAGGCTAAGACTCGCATATTTGAGGTGGTCACCTCACCTTGAATGAATCAGAATGCTAAGTGGAAATATCAACATCATGTTTTGAACATATCATATTGAGAATATTCTGGTGTTGTCATATAATCTTAAAGCTGTAAAGTTTTTAATTGTTTTGTGTGCTGAAATTGCACTAAATTTTGTTGGTTGAGATGTTTCTGTGGAGATTTTTACTAGCCTTGTGTGTCAGCTACAATGGAGATTGTCTAAGAAAGAAGTGCAATTTTTCTTTTCTATTAGAGCATCTATTCACAAGCTGAATCCAAAATCGTCATTTACAAGCACAGTCTTTACCTAGTCGGCCATCTTGTCTTGAGCAGCACAGTAGATGTATATCTGAATCTCTCAGTAAACACATTTACCGTTGACCTTGATTCCCAGAATAAATGTATATCTCTAGATATCGGTCTGGGAAAATAAGGCCAGGACAAAGCCAGTAAAGACAGCTGAATCAGATTAAAAGCAGAGAACATCTTTCAGCCTCCCATCGACCCAGTTCTATCTCTATAATTCTCAATTTATTTACATTTCTTTTTAATTTTCCAAACATCGTTGAGTTTATCATGTTGCCTTGGAGAGTGTCTCTGAACAAGGGGATGTTTTTAATATTGTCTATCGAAGCCAAAGTCTGAAAATTGTTTAATCAAAAATACAAATTCAAGGTAAAGATCAATACTAACCATCCATAATTTTTATCGGGACATTCTAACTATAGCTCAGGGCTGTGAATGACTCTGCTTGCAAACACTCTCTATAAGAAATTCTTAAGCCCAACCCTCTCCCCTACCATCTCCTCCCATAAAGACCTAAATAAATGGATTGACTTTTGGACAAGCGACAGTTTTGTTTCATAATTGTTAATTATCATGAGTGCTCTTAGAGGCACTCTCGATGAATGGAGATGGGACTCTGTCTCTTCCTCCACCCTTTCTTCTCTTTATGGGATTGGTCTAAGCCCTCAAGGACGTCAAAGAGGTCGGTGGTGATGGAGGGAGGGGGTGCAGTCCATGGGTGGGGCACCTGCGTCATTCTGGCTCATCGGGAGTGGTGATTTTTTTTTTTTTTTTTTAACAATATGCGCCAGCGAGCTCTCCAGCATGTTCTTACCCCTATGTCAGTCTATTTTTCTATGGCTGACCACCAACGGCCCCACCTACCCCATCCTGGCCCCTCCCAGAGCCCCAGACCAGAGAGAGTACAGTACTTAAAGTAAATAACCAGAGAGGAGCTATTTTAAGACATCGTCTTTCACTATGGACAAGAAGGGGACAAAGATGCAAGCCGAGCGATTGTAATTTCAGTCACGTTTTCCACGTTTCTTTCTCAGTCTACCATCCGGCTAGCCGAAGGGCCTGACGGACAAGAGAGAACTGGACCCACGACTTCATCGTTTCTCAAGAAACAAAGGACATGTTTAAAAATGTGTTGAAAATCAAGAAAATCTGTAACAAAATTCAGTCAGCCGTCTTCCTTTTGTTTTGTCTGTGTAACTGCCACCATTCAGAATAATTAAGATACAATAATATGAAAGTGAGGAATCGCAATTTCGTTTCAACTGTGGCAAAAAAAAAATAGAGAAAGAAATCAACTGATGCTTTGCTGCAATCCATAAAGACTCCATTAAAACAAAAATACAAAAAGAAAAAAAACAGCAGCATGCAAGGCCAAAATATTCATATGCTTTAAGAGATTCAGCCAAAAATTTAAACAAAATGCTCGTTTGGTCTCCTTTAAACAGTAAAACATGCATACTTTCCTGAATAATTGTCACTTTTTATTGTTTTATCCTCTGCGCGACATCAAAAATAAATAAACATCTAGACAAGATTCTTTCCACCTCATGTGAATAATTACAACCACCATTTTTTTTCAACCTCCAAACATTTGTTTTTATCCTCCTATGGATCCAAATATACACATTACACAGAAAAGAATCTGTTCACAGCTATGGACAGCAAATAATCCAGAAAACGTCATCTGTACCCGCATCGTTTTGCAAGGGTAAGACTCAGCGAAACAGGAAAATTCAACCAGCACAAGTACACCATTTAAAACAACAAGATCTTCTCTAGAGGTTACATTCATATTCAAGTTTTTTCACCGCAGTTTGACCAGAGTTTGGTCTGAACTGCGTAAATAAAATATCTCTTTTTATGATTATCATTAAGGCAGTTGAATACGAGAGCTTTAATAACACTAACTCACACTGTTTCCTATGCTTCAAACTGCATCTACACCTGATATTAAAGAGAATATTAGCTAATACCATTGCCTAAAGCTTGTATATTTTCTACGTAGCATGACGCATGGGTTGTATCTACTCGGATTCACAGTCATTTTATTCATGTCAGTCAAAATAAATAATCAATGTATGAAAATTTACCTTCCGTTTTAATTCATTTTCACATAATTTATTTGAGTGCTCCTGTGAATGGTTAAATGTTGTGAATTGGAGCTGTGGATTATATTGTTTTACTTTTTTCCCATTTACTTACCTCACTTGTTTTTAACTGTCTACAGAATCAACTGCTGCACATCCGTTAAACTGCCCACATGTGTTATTGCTTGTATCTTATTGGTTCCCTTCTTCTGAATAGTAGTTTGTGCTGTCAGTCGCTTACTTTCTTTTGTCTTTTTCCTTTTGCTTGAATGACAATCATGACATAACTTATCTGGTCTGCCTCTTCATAGATATTAATAACTTAATAAGAATTACAGAATTTACATCTGTACCATTATCCAAAAAAAAAAAAAAAAATGAATATGAAGAACAACCTGCTCTCTATAAGAGCTATGAGTGCATGTAAGTGTGTCTCTTTACTTCATAGAAATATAGCGTCCTGTCTTGATAATCAGCAAGCTGCTACACTATATATTCTGACAAGTGGCGCTTATCCAATCCAGCCAGATGTCACAGTACTTTGTAGTCCCAAAGGGCAAGTGTTTGCTTGCTGATGCTTCCCGGAAGTTTCATAATTTTTCCAGTCTTTTTTTTTCTTTCATTTCAATGATATCTTAGCTTTATCGTAACTCATCATGGTGGGGGGAGTCGGGGCTGGACTCCTCCTCTTCCTCCTCCACTGTTTCTGTCGGCAGAGTGTCGCGACGTGTGAAGGCGGCCGCCAACGTCACACTCAGTCGTGGTTTGACCGGTGCCATTTCTGAAAGCCCGATGTTGTTGCTGCGGGTTACCAGCGTGGTCTTATCCATTATCTCTCCGCTGTGCCTGGACACCACGGCGTCGAGAAAGTCGTATTTGTGGGAAATCTTACCGCTCTCGAACAGGTACTTTGCCAGGTGTGAGAAAGCAAAGTTAGCCAAAAAGGAGGCTATCATGGAGACGGTCTTGAAGGGGAACTTTTGCTTGACAATCTCCTCCATTTCCCCAGTGATGTGATGCTTCTGCATCTCAGTTGTCCAGCCGGGGTAGTAAATGAATGGGGGCAGAGACAGGTAGGGTTCCCCCCCACCTATACGCAGCACCATCCCGAACAGGTACGCGGCCACCGAGCCATACGTGTTGGTCCCTTTGACAAAAAGAACGCTGAGCAGCTGGGGGAAGATGATGACATAAACCAGATCTGAGCTGAGGTACCAGAGGCCGTACACTGTGCCCGTTACCAAAGCCATCCAAGTAGCGAGACCGCCGAATACAAAGATGGTGATTCGCATCACCCAAACAATTTCACGATCGGATGCCTGAGAAGAAAAAGAGGAGTAGGGGAAAAAAACAATCTGAGTGGGCAGTAACGTGCAAAGCGCGAACAACGATAAGAAAATCGATTTAAATGTTACCACAGAAAGACGCTTGTACTTACAGACTGCCTAAACGCCAACTGGTAGATGTTCCTGGCAAACATGGAGCTCGCTGAAAGGATGGAGGAGTCTGCAGAGGACATGACAGCCGCGGAAACAGCGCCCAGACCAAAAAAAGAGACGAACGGTGGGCAGAGGTGTTGCAGTACGATGGGGAGGATCATGTCAGCCTGTTCCCTCTCTTTTGGAGGAATGGGACCATAACTTGTCTGGTTCCAGTCTGAAAGTGGAGAATAGTCGGTTAACATAAAGAATGAGGAAAAACCACTACATACACAAACTAACTTCACAGTTGGATCTTAGCAAACACCTTCATCCAAGCTCATGCTAAAAACAGCACCAGACATATACAGTCATGATTAAAATGACATTGGAACATTAGAAATGTCCAATCGGGCTCTTGGTATTTACAACTGTTAGCTTGAAGTAATCAATTTTTACAGATACTGGACTAAAGATGGACAAAAAAAAAAAAAAACTTAACCTCACTTGTGTAAATACAAGTTGCAACACTAATAAACATCGGTTGCTTTAATTCTGAAGTGAAAGCACATGGTTTTACACAGTACAGAACAGTTATGAATTTGCTTGATCACTGTGGAATTTGAGACCTGAAAATCTGGAGATCAGAACACTAATTTGGTCCCTTGCCTCCTTCTAATGTAATATTAACACAAACAGCATGATTATTGAACGGATTGCTACTTCATTATGGATGAGCAGAACCAGCTGCTATTTACCAGGCTCTCTCAGATCTAAGGGCAACATGGACCCATCCGGAGCCTTCCCCCAAAAGCAAACATACACACCACCACACTCGCAGATTGTGCATGTGCAAGCTCACGTGTATCTCACCTGTGGAGGCTCCGATCGCCCCGATGAGAACAGAGGGCACAGCCATGACGAGGCATCCGAAAGCCGCCAGGAAGGAGAGGACCTGTGCGTAGGTGGCAGAGGAGGCCGAGAGAACTCTTTGGAAATACACTTGCCAGGGTATCCCTCCCAGCATCTGTTGCATTGTTAGAAACCGGGGAAAACATTCTCAAAATCTAAAATCAAAGAAAATCAAATCTTCCCAACATCTTTCATTGCTCAATATAACAGACAATGCAGTACATTCTATATACAATAAAGCAGTCGAGGGTCTTCAGTCAGAGGTTTCTTCATCTCAACTTCAATAGAAACAACTCCAAGAGTCATTATTGCCTTAAGCAATAGCTATGACCAATTACTCTTCATAATCTATGACAACCAAGGGATGAACCACTTTTACAGTTCTGGGTCTACAATATCTATCGATGTTTTAAACAACCATCAGCAAGCACATTTTCTAAAAAATCGTTTTAAAAGATGTTTTGACCCGTCAAATCTATACCACCAAAAAATGTTACCAGTTCACTGACCTAATAGAATTGTTGCTGTCAGAATGCAACACATCTTGAGGTCATCTGTCAGTGATGAGATCCCAATGTAAAGTTCTCCTACTTTACAGACATGTTGTTCTTGAATTACTTAAAAAAACTAAACTAGTTACTGGGCAAATACACACAGCAACAGCCATAAGACTGGTCAAGTTTCAATCTTATCAAATGGTTTGATCTCAACGGGTAATTCTAGACGTTATTTAAGAGTTTTAGAGGGTTCCGATAAAGCATTTGATAAATGGTACCATACCAGGAGGCAGAAGTTGTCAATCCAGATCCAGGTATCACTCTTGTTGATGCTGCCTCTCCAGGGTGTCTGGTAAACCTGCTTCACTGCAGTAACGGCGATGTCTGATACCGCAGGGTTGGTCAAAGCAAAGGGGACACTGATCCACTGTGGACGAGACACAAAGTAAACACACATTTTACACAAGTTTTACTTACTCAGGAGGAAAAGTCACAGCCATAGAATCAAAATAAAAAGAACATACGTTAAAAAGCTTGTCTAACTCAGAAGAATGTCCCTCTGAAAATGTGGATCAAGGACACACAATGGACACGTGGTATTTTTTTTATAAGCATTTCAGTATAAAAGTGAACACATTTTTAAAGAAGTCATGTATAAAGTGAAGAATATTGTTCCTTAAACTTTCTTCTAAAAGACAAAATAAGATCATTTGAAGCCACATCCTTTAGCCACAACACTGATTCATTGCTGTCTTCAACATTAAAATTGAAAACAGCATAGACAGCATAATTATCAATTTGTTGTTAATTCCATTTTAAAAAAGAATATCTCTTTATGAAATAATGTTATCTAACTGAAATGATGGTCCAGTTTGACCAGTGAACTATATTTGCTGTAAAGAATGTTGCACCTTTCAAGATCAGAAATTGTGCTGTTTGACAAACCCAAAAATAACAAAAACTCATTTAAAAACAGCATCAACCTACCAGCCCAACAAAGATACAAAAGAGCTGCACCACATCGGTGTAAGCCACAGAGTACAGTCCTCCAACCAGGGTGTAGAAGATTGCGATGAGTGCAGAGAGAACAACTGACATCTTAATGTTGATGTCCACGATGACACTGAGGGTAGCACCTAAGGTCATGAACAGATGAAAGGACACTATGGTCACTGTTCTTTCATAAATTCTACCACAATGTGATCCTTTGCCAAGAAACATTTTCATTTTGTAGCACGGGGGGGGGGAATCAACTCACCAAGGGCGGATAAGATGGCAGCAGACCAGAAAATCTCCCCCATGAGTGCGGGTATGAAGAGCAGGCCACCCATACGTTTCCCATACAGCTGCTGGAATGGGTCCAACATGGTGACGTAACCCCGTGAGCGCATGGGCTTTGCAAAAAATAAACCACCTGGGACAAGGAGGGAGCACGAAGAATTCAGGTAACAACCAACAATAAAAACTAATCCGACAAAAATGATAACAGGAAACACACTTGATCTGGATAGAGTTAAAACAGCCCCGTCATAGGGCTGAACAAACCACTTATGGTGTTGGAAGGCTAGATTTGCATTAATAACTCATAACTAATTGCTCTTTCTGTAAAAGAAGCCTAAATGCCAATGTGAATGTCCATAGAATGACCCAGAATCTTTATTCATTAAACAGTACTAAATCTTTATGGTGATCCTGAAAGTGTGACATCACTCACCCACAACCAGACTGAGAGCATATCCAAAGGGGGCTTGTGCCCAAGCCAAGCCATAACCCGGAAGATACACATATTCAGCTGTGCCATTGATGTATCCTCCTCCAACCCAAGTGGCTGGAAAACGCACAGACAAAGCAGAAGATAAAATCCTTCTGTTTGGTTTCACCAACTGAACTCATTTATATCACTTTAATGCCAAACTAAGCCAAAGTACAAGGTGCCTTTCGCTGGGAATCAGTTATTAAAACGTTTTGCTGTGTAAAAAAACAACTTTAGGCTACCCGTCATAGTGAATCCACCGACAAATAATCCAATGTCTCTGCCTCCGACCATGATGGTCTCGCTGCGGTCGGTGCCCTCTGCCTCCCCGGAATGTTTGTTCTTCCATGCTGCCCAGATGCCGACAAACAGAATCAGCAGGTAAAAGACCGCGATAGCCACAAGCCCCTCTACATGGATGGTCATTGTCACGGCGGTCCTCTGCTAGGAGCTGGAAGGCATGAAGACCTGGCGCAGGAAAGTGCAATGTGGCAAGTTATGTGTCTATATTCACCGTAATTCTCTTTCTAAAATGATAAAATAAAACATAAGATAAAATATAAAAGCAAAAGCAGCCCAGATACGGTGCGTATTGGAGGGATAAACAGACGCAAAGTTTGCTTAAATATGTGATTTTAAAGATAAAAGATATTCAAGTAAAGTTTGAACATTTCAATTGTAACAGTTTGTTTAATTTATAGTAAAATGACGATTAAAAATGTACAAGGGCCGTTTCACATTCATTATAAGTCTTGAATCGTTATATAAATTTTAACAAATCAAACATATTTGATCGAGTTGATGTTAAAACAGCCAAGGTCAATGTCGGTTCAAGGTTCTGTATGGACTGCTGCGTTTTTTTCTTTGTTTTCTTACCTTCAGCTACATACTCATGAATGCGTAAAATGTACTATTACGCACGGGAGTCACGATTTGATAGGAGGAAACACACTTTATATAGTTTGCCAATACAGTTGCCTCAAAGTGTTATTTCACAAAGTAGCTGAATAGGTTTCTTAAAAACTAACCAAAACAAAAATAAAGGAAAATAAAGAAAGAAAAAAGCATGCAAAACGCACCTCGGAAATGTCTGGAGTCATGTGCTGGGGCGCCCGAGGAAAACAGAGCACAAGAGTTACAGGTCTGTGGATCCTCGTGTGGCTGTGCGCCGTCAGGAACAGTCAACTGAAACGCTGGTGGGGGTCTGTCCGTTAAATTACAGAAGCTTTTAAGGAGGCAGATGCCGTCAGAGGACAGAGACACGCGTCAGAGTTTAAACGTCCCTCTTAACGAGCATCTTGCATAGAAACACGTCACAATGTGCCAGCTGATCTCAGAGGTGGACGGCAAAGAGATTCCTTTGATTAATAAGCTGCAGATATGTATTTCCTTTTTACAAAAACCTAATCAAATCATTGCTGATTCCAGTTTTTATGAGTATCTTGTTCTTAAGCATTGCAAATCAATCAGAAAATACTTCTTAGCTCTTCCAAAACCAGCATCATTTGACTATTTGTTTCATATCAGGCTTAGCTTAACACAACTTTACATAAACATGTCTGTATGTAGTCAGGAGAAAGTCGATTTCTGAAAGTATTGCAGAGATGATGAGCGTTCTCCGTTTTCTATGAGGTAACCAGTTGGAATTTGCGGACCAAAACTGGACTTCCCCTTTAAAGCAATTACAACACCCTTGAGTGTTTCTGCCTTTCAGGATATGTATCAGTGAGCTGTGTGTGCTTAATGGCCACCTCAGCCAGAGGTCCTTTTCGTCTGGACTATGCTTGTCAAAACTGGCAGGCATCCAATTAAGATAGATCCCGAGGAACACGCCGAGAGACTTAATGATACAACCTGACTTTTAAAAAGTCCTGACACACACCCACACACACACACACACACACACACACACACACACACACACACACAC
>JABUIW010000020.1:4423453-4466490 GCA_013363375.1 Menidia beryllina
CATCCATCCATCCATCCATCCATCCATCCATCCATCCATCCATCCATACATCCATACATACATACATGAAAAAGTTCTAATTATGTAAGAAGACTTTGCTTTAGCAACCCACTGTACTCACCTATAGTAATGTTCCCAAAGATTTCTGTATCTGCCCTGACCAGACATGTCAAAGACGGTGAAGGAAAGGCTAAAAGAAAAGAAAGCAGATATTGTGCAAATTCTCCTTCTTCTGAAAACGTTTAGTCTACTGAAATTACCATATTATACTTAAGTCTGAAGTATTTATTATCCATAATGATTAGATCTAATGTTCAACGTTTTACTATGTTACGATAGCTACCTGGAAGTCTTGAACTTCTCTATGCTGAAACCAATTGTTGGGACGATATCTTGTACCTGGGCCTAAAAGAGAAAGACAAATTATTCAAATGAGAGCACACAACTTCAACAGATATCTATATTATATATAGATAGAACTTCTCTTATAATCTTAGAATTAAAAATGGAGGGTACATTTGTATAACAGAGTCAATAGCCAGAAGACTTACATTTGAAGGCTTGAGTTTGTTGATGATTGTGGTTTTTCCACTGTTGTCCAAACCTAGACACAGTACATTCACCTCCTTCTTTATCCCCAGCCAACCAACCAACTTGTCAAACAGCCCCATTGGCTAGCCAGCAACCATCAGATGCGAGCAGGATCTTCAAGAGAGAGACAAAATTATGAACTCTTAGATAAAGCATAATGCTGCATAGGCATTTCTAAATAAAAAGTACTTTGAAACCTTTCTCCTCAACATGAACGGAATTCAACCATGGCCAAGAAAGTACTTTTAGTTCGTTTTCGTCAGTCAGGAGCCTTCTTCAGTATTAAATATAATTTTAAAAACACAATGTCCGACCTCATCATTCAATGTATCACATAATTATTTCAAGTGTCCTGGTCTTTTCGACATGAAAGTTCGATTCCAAAACTATTTGCAAACGAGTTTCTTAGTAGAAAAATGTCAACAACGACCAATCGCGAAATTACAGTCCATATCAAATACATAACATGTCTACTTAAGAGTTTTAAAGTCTGACCTTTTAAAAAGCAATGTATTAAAAAATAAACTTTTTAATGAACGAAGTTAAAAATATGTCAGTGAATCTGTTTTTTCTTAAACGTGTCACCAGTTTAAATTTACCTTAAATTAATACTATTTTAAGTCTATACCTCCAAAAATCAAGAATAATCGACAAAACTAAACAAATTTAGCATTTACAGGTACTTATGTTTAAAAAGGGAAGAAAAACGTAAGTTGTCGCTGTTCGCTGACTTTCAGAAAAAACGTCTCACTGCTGCTGTCATTGGATAACGTTTTGAGAGTCCAACCGTTAGCTTAATATGCTAACAGAGCTCCTACTCGATGCAGAGGTATTTACGAGTTGCTAACAGCTATTTAATCTCTTGTTATTCTTACTAGCATGCCTGCGCTAACATTTAGCTACTAACGGTCGCACTGCTTCACCTTGACACAAGCAGTCTTAAGAACAGTAAGTACTACTTGGTGCTAGTTTATACGCTAATGTTTCGCAACAAATCAAAACAAATGTACTCTTGGTGCTACAGATAAAGCTAACACGCAAGCTAGTCACGCTAATGCTAGCGCTAGCTTGTATTAAACTGTCTTAAACAGTAAAGAAAACCAGTAATTTACCTGCAATATGCTTGTAGGATCTTGCGTTGATAATTGTATCAATGCTGCCTCAACGTATTTAATTTGTGACCTGGTATTAAAGAAGCGTTTCATTCATTTCTGTATCATGCTCTCAAACCCTCCCAAAAAAAACTCCAGGTTATTTACACTTTTGTTGCTGGGATACCACCGTGCGAGCTCAAGTCTGCCACCCAGGTAACATGGCCGGTGTTACAATGGATCACTGGAGGAACCCCATGGAAGGGACACTTTGGTTTTTGCTGAGATAATGGATCAGCTGTAAGAGCCGTCAACTGCGATTGGTGCTCATGTTGTTAGGCAACAGGACGACATCTTTGCTGTGATTGGTCGTAACGTTGTTTTTCGTTTGCATCTGAAATCTAAATGGGAACGATCTGCACCTTTGACAGAGGCAAAATATAATTTTGATAATTTCAAGCTTATATTTTATTATTATTTGGCGTTTAATATTATAAAGTAATTAAAAACGCACCGAGTATGAAATGTGAGAAATAAGAGGCTTTGAAAACGCTGATCTTCAACAGGTTGAATTGCTCAAAGAAACGTTTAGAAATTCTAAATAACTAGATGTATCTTTTAAAAAATAACATTTCTATCTGAGCTCAACTTCAAAATTCTTACCAACGAAATTTCTTCTTTAGAACTTTTTTAAGTTAATCTAAATCTTCAAATTAGCTTGAAACATTCAAAATAAAAACACATAGCTGCACAATGGCAACATGCACCTTTCATAAGAGAATAATCACAGTGAAACACAAGCCAACTGAAATTATTTAGCAATTGTGGTTAAAAAAAAATCATGTAAAGATACCTCAGTGCTTTCTATTGGCATTTATAACTAATAAAGGGTTTGCTATAATGATAAATCAGTGTTTGAACATGAGGTGGTTAAAGCTTGAGAGAAAGTATTAAAATAGACTTGTTTATTAAGGAACAAACCCACTGAATAAAACATACAACTTTCACAAGACTTTATATACAAGACATACTGCATTATCATGTGGAGAGAACATACATTTCTATAAAATCTTTTGACATTCAGCGGTCTTCAGTTCAGAAAACACAAGTGTAATTACCATTCTTTGTCAATCTTTATTTTTTCCCAACTTGTTTCCCAAACCAGCTGGAATTATTAAATCCACATAGTGTCCATAGATCACCACAAGATATATCCACCTCTCATCTCACCTGGTCATGAGGTAACAGACTTGAGACCATTCAAAGTCAACAAAACCATTGGATTGTCACTTGGAAAGAGAAGAGGTATTGGTGAACAATTGAATAGACACTAGAGAGAAGAAGTCCTAAATTCAAGTGAATGCTAGAACTTGCTGAGATAATAAAGAGACCATATTTGGCCAACATTGAAAGAGGTGGGCTGTTGTGGAGGCTGTTCATGAGATGATCCGTAAGATGATGAGCACATGTTAACTAGACACCATGTAGTCTAGTAGTGGACCGTTTTCTCGTGAGCAGCATATGGTACTGGCAACACCAAACAGTCTGGTGTTAGTGCAGTTAGTTGAATGATGATGCCAAAAACACAGTCTGATTTCCTGCTCTGGTCTTACACTTGAAAGCCACTCTGATGGATGTGGTGAAGCTGCAGGCGAAGAGACTGTATGCTGCTTATGATTCTCCTCTGGTGGCCAATCAAACTGACCCCAATGCGTTTGATGTCACTGGAAAGGAGAAAGGGAAACATTTTCGAGAGGTTTTGAAAAAGAACAGCGGACCAACAAACAGGCATATGAAGAGGAACAGCACTGTAATACTCTTTAGGAGTCTAGTTTCTTCAACTGCCAGAGGAGTTTGGGATGCAGCATAAAATATAGATTAAAAACGTATTGTAGTAGTGTGATTGTTTTCCCTAAATTTTCATTAGAATAGCAAAAAACATGATGAAAACAACTATAAAACTGTTGATACCGTTGTTTACCCAGCTTTTTATAAGCACACAGTTTAAAAGCCAGCGTGGCTTTGATATCAGCAGCGAGGAACTGGAGACAGGAGCAGAAAAGGTGAAAAATCTTTCACTTTTAAAACCAAAGCAGTTAGTTAGTGGGTTTTTAGGATAGAGGAAGCACCCCACTGCCTCTTTCTCAACCATTAAAAACATTTGTGACATTTAAAAATAAAATTACTATGTCAAATTTGATATGCTGTATTCACTGATATGCTGTATTCACTTATGATGGTGATTCATTAAATAAAGAAAGCATTAAATGATCAAATGTTAAAGAAACAGTACCAATATAAAACAAATTAATCTGGACAAAATGTACAGAACAGAAATCAATTTTATTTCAACATCCTTTGATGCTACTAATTTTGCTCTTACTATGCTTTTAGGTACCATGACAGCAGTATGATTTGGCTCCACTCACTCTATACTCATGGTGGAAATAGAATCCAGTGTTGTGTATCCTGCAGCAAGGAAGTTGTTCTTATACTGGCTCATTTTGATAGAATCAAGCCAGTCGCCGATAGAGATGAAAAGAGGGTAGTCTGGCATTTCCTCTGGGGAGTCGGGGAAACTGAGAGGACAAAAAAAAATGGATAGTCACTCCGACGGGAAAATTGTTGGGGTGATTAGTAAATATAATTTTATTACTTGACAGAAAAAAACAACTATTTTTTTCCCCAAAACATTCCTTCACTTGCCTTTAGAGTAGCTGGTTTAAGTTTAATGTATAAATGATAAGCTTCAAACCATCATGCAATAACTGACAAGTTTGTTGTTGTGTTACTGGATGCAGAGAAGCTCCATGATACTGACCTCAGGGCATCATTGACCAAACTCAGTAGATTACTGGGACTGATTATGACTTTGTCAAGGAAAGAGAGCACATCAGTGAAATGTGGCCGTTGGCCAGACTCCTTCTGCCAGCAGTGCAACATCAACTGGTGCAGATTGACAGGACAGTCAATGGGTGCTGGGAGGCGATATCCCTCCTCTATGGATAAAATGACCTGAAATCAATATTAGCAAAGAGAAAGTTGAATTTCAAATCACAAAAGTTCCTATCGATATAGGACATGTTGTGTCATGGTTCAGTTTTTATGGTGTGTTCAGCAGCTTACATCTTGATTGGACATTTCCCAGTAAGGCCTCTCTCCATATGACATCACTTCCCACATGACAATCCCATAGCTCCAGACATCACTAGCCGAGGAAAACTTTCCATAAGCAATAGCCTCTGGTGCCGTCCAGCGTATTGGTATTTTCCCACCCTGACACAAAGCAACAGCATATGACCAATTTGTGATGTCCACACATTGTTTGACCATGAAAGTTTTTACTGGATCCACACTCACTGTTGCTGTGTAGGTGGTTTCAGAGTCATCTTCGAGGACACGGGACATGCTGAAATCAGAGACCTTACACACCAAGTTCTCATCCACCAGGATGTTACGAGCAGCCAGGTCTCTATGGATGTATCCCATGTCTGAAAGGTAGGTCATGCCGACTGCAATGCCACGCAGCATGCCCACAAGCTGGAGCACTGTGAACTGACCATCGCGTGTCTGTGGGGGACAAAGGCCATGTGAATGGACTGAAGTTTTAATAGAAAACAGGCTACATGTGTAAACGTGCACTCTCACCCTAAGGAAAGTGTCAAGTGCTCCATTTTCCATGTACTCCACTACAATCATTACCGGTCTACCTGTGGAGAGAGAATAAAATACATTATATAAATGGCAAAGACAAAAAGGTATGGCGTCCGAAAACAAACTAAATACAAGGCTTTATCTGTTTTTTCTTTTCAATGTTCTAAAGTTCTCCATTTTTTTCAAGTTTGTGATATACTCTCATCCTGCCCAAAAGATGTGAAGCACTGAATGCCGATTTTAAAAACGTGTTTTCATATTCTGTTGCACCTCAGAGCCTCCATAGGCAGAGCAAAAATAGCAGAAAATTGTCGAGAAACACTGGGGCACATAATCAGACAGACATATGGAGCACTTACTCCTGGTGACTACTCCCTCCAGCCTGATGATGTTGGAGTTGTTGAACTGTCCTATGATTGAGGCCTCACGCAGAAACTCGCGTCTCTGTTGCTCCATAAAGCCACCTTTAAGTGTCTTTATTGCCACGGCGACATCCTTCCTGCCAGGTATACGCAAACAACCACTACACACCTCTCCAAATTCACCTGCAATAACACAGCAGAATCATTCATTATTTCATGAAAACTCCACAACTCCTCAACTTTTTAAAACTGAGACTTAAATCAAAAGGTTGATGAGATTTCAGCCATGTTGGAAACAAATAATGACATGCTGTAACCACTAGATGGAGACTTTGTGATGAAGACCCATCAAAAGGTGAATCTGCATAAGCACTCTGATGGCTTAAAAGCAGAGTCTGTCGTTCGAGGTAATGAACCATTAAGCACTCTTATTTATTATTGGCAATTCTAACTGTGATTCTTTCAGCTATAATGGCATGAATCTATTTTAAATCAGCTGCTCTAAGTGGCAATAAAAATCTAAAATCAGGGTCAAATTGAGTTCCATTTTCGTTTTAAGGGTTTTCTCAACATAAAATGAGATCATGTCTTTGTCACAAATGCCAGACAACCGTCACTAAAAAAGAATAAAAAAGAAAAAAGACCATCACCGGGACAGTTTTATCAATTTTTGTTCAGTATCATTAGCTGGTTATATTTAGAACAATTACAGCGTATACCAAGCGGCCTATAAAGTGACAAATTATGAGAACTCATTGATTAGTAACAAAAATGTTTTTACCAGCGCCAATCACTCTGTCGATGCAGATATAAGAGGGGTCTATCTCTTTAGCAAACTCCTCTACAGCCTGAGTGGGGTCTTCATACGTGTCAGGATCCACATAGGTCTTTATTCCAGAGAATGGGACTGGAAAACAAAAGACGGAAAGTTAGATTTTCTGTATTGTGTGTTGAAATACAATGCAAAACTGTGACAAAACTACCATTTATGAAGATCTGATCAGTGTTAAAGATCTAAGACTGGTTAAAGTTAACTTAGTGTCAAAGTGGGCCTATCTGACATGTGTTACCAGTTAAAAACTCCCCTAAAATCCTGAAAACTTTATACAGGGGCCTTGGATAGTATTTTAGTTGTTCAAAGCTCTGTGTGAGTGTATCTACAGGAAAGCTATGCACTTTGCTCATTACACACACACGACTGGGAGAGGCTATAACATAGTCACTAGAATGTAGATGACATCAGACAGAGATTTTTTTCATAAGCAATCTCACCCCTTAATATAGAAACAGCAACTTTTGTTTTCGATGCTTCAGTGCTGACCGTACAAGACATGTTTGAAAAAGCAAGTTCAGATTTGACATCTGGCTTGTGAACATAAAGTTCATATGCTTTCTTCATGCAGATTATTCTATACATTTTTTTGTTTACATGTATAAAGATACAAACATTTGTTGGCAAAACACTGTATGGCTACACAAACAATCAATTGTCCTTTTGCACATAACTATGTATTTTTGTTCAAACTGTGCTTGGAGAATTTAATCTTGACTGAACAGCATGAGTCCATAATTGGTGGAGCACTTGCTTCCATTATGTTGTAAGTTTTCTCTGCTATTTGTCAAGAGGTGGGGAAATATGAGGAGAAGGAAAGGAAAAAAAATGTTGAAAAAAATGCCCAAAAGCAGTATAAAAGAGATATTGCAGGCAGTGAGACTTCCTGTTTAGCTCAGGCTGGGGACATTGCTGCAATGAGCGCTGTGCATGATGACTGGCACAAATGATGACTAGAACCACGCATGGCATTCCTCCAGCAGATGAGCAGGGGACTAAGTGTACTTTGTAGCTGTGTCAGTACACACTGTAGAAGGTTGAAAGTTTTGTCTTAGATGGATTCCAGTAAGGAGTCTATACTCCCCCCCAAGTCTCCAGGGTGTAAAAACTCATCTATTAAAAAAGAGGCCTTTTTCTAGCAGTTTGTTGAGTCTGCTGGCATCCCCTGTCTGTCTAGAGTATCATCGACTCACAATGACAAAGAACAAACATGGAAAAACTGGTTAGAAAATCAGCTATTTCTGTTTTGCTATTTTGTTGATGATATTTCAACTTTTACAGTGTGCCAGATTAAATATTCAACTATAGTTAGTCTAACTGTTAAAAAAAACCCTCTTAGAAACATTATTTTTTATCCAAAGGCAAATCAAATAGTGTTTGAAAGTAACCTACGAAAACCTAAACCATGTATAGCAAAAGGTTGGTTTGGAAGAGTCATTAAACAATACTAAAAATTCTGTAGATTTTTCACAAAATAGAAACAAAATAAGAAACAAAAAAAGAAAAAACTCAACAATAGAACCCTCATTGAACAAACCAGTTTGAAAAGAGCAAAAGCTTCATGGTTAATATTTTGTACATGAAACACTGTAATCTGTTAAAACTAAATTATAAGCTTTTCAATTCAAGTGTATATAGTATATATATATATACATATTTTATATTATATATATTGCATATCAGCATGTAGAAAGAAATTGTGTAATTTTTCATATTGTTCCATCATCACAATATTTGTCTTAGCAATTCTACATGTTCATCTTCAGAAATCCTTTAATCAGCGCCGCACATGGCAGGAGAGCTGTCTCTGGAGCCTCACTTACGCCGCTTTAGACAATGGATCAAAGATGAGCTCAGCCAAAATTGTTGCCAAAAATGCTGGACAACCTATTGCTCCTGAAAAAGGACATGTCCTGCCCTTGGGGGAAATCAATAACTCTGTTTTATCTTCATTGAAGCCCAATAGTTTGGGAAATATTGTAATTTCTTAACCAGAGGGCAGAATTCTGACTGTCCAGCAATGGGCTGACGGCCCATTGGGTAAGGTGCTGCCTAAATGCTAAAAAGAAAGGTGTAAGATAGAAATAGGTGTCAAGCCTCAGTGTGTCACAATAACCCAAAAATAGTTAACTGGGTGTTTTCAGTGCATTTGAAAGCTTATGAGAGCATGACATTATGAATTGAGTAAGTATAGCACACAATGGTGAGATAGTGAACTTTGACAGAAAAGAAAATGTTGCTTGTTTTTTTAAATGCTGCATAAAGCTGCTCAGAGACCTTAATAGCATCAAATCCAGTTTGATCATTGAAATCAATATTGAAAAGTTGACTAAAAAACTGATGTTATAGGTGCTTTTGTGTTTTACTCTGTCAGATATTAGCTGTAATAGACAGATTTTTCATAATTGGATTGTGTTTGTACTGGAAGTCAGTGAAACTTATTGCAGATCACATATAATTGATGTAGGGTTGTAAAAATAATTTCATGGTTGGTATTGTAGGTTCTTCTGTTTAATCTTTTTAGACACTGTTGTTTTCACTTTGCAGACCTAACTAGCCACAAGCCTTGAAGAAAAACCACATGAAAAGTCAATAAGCAGAATTTTTGTTTCTTCTGTTTTAGCTTGTTGAAAAGCATCTTTCAAGACTATTTTGTTTTGAGGCTTAACAAGAACAAAATGCAAGATGTAAAGAAATTCAGCTCTGGGAGAGTGACCACTGAGAATGCTTTGGGAGTTGGAGCACTCGTTACGATTGTGCATCCTGTACAGAACATGCAGTAAAGTTGACAGCATACTGTGTTGGATTTAGGAAAGTTGGGCTTTTTTATGTACCATTTTGCAAATATGCTGACACCGAAGCTGTTTTTTGTTTGCTGAGACTCTGCATATGAACCCTCCCCAATAATTTTATATATAAACATACACAGACTGAGTGCAAAGTATAAAGTTGTGTCATGTCTTAGGTTTGACAGCACGTAAATATTTTACGATTTCAAGATGAAAGCAAATCCAATTTACAACTAATCCCTTTATGAGACTGACTGGCCTTGGCTCAGTCAAATTAATATATGATTGTTTCTCTTTGTTTAACTAAATAAGACTTTGCAGGTTATCATATTTGTTTCCTAAGCATAGACTTTACACAGAGTTACAGCAAAATAGTTTGTGTCCTTTTTATGATTCGCCATGAATAAACCTGCACAGTGTCCACAAAGACAACTTGAAATGTGAAAGGAACCCAAACCTGCATAAAATTCAAAAACAAAATCAATACAAAACACAGTTTAGGTGAAGTACCATGCCCACTGTGGAAGCGAGTCCTCTTCTCCTCCGACTTCATCCGGGCTTTGATGTATCCCTGACATCTGTTTGGGTGAAGCACACAATTAAATAGTCAGAACATTTCTCTTCATCAGATGAAATTGCCCTTTACACCTCAGAGTCTCTTTCTGCTAATGATCCTCTCTGTTTCCTGTACCAAGTTATTTTGCTGACATTATCAGTAAACAAAAACAGACTCAAGGGACAAAAGGTAAGAAAGTGAACATTTGTTTTGACAACAAAAACTGTCTAAAAACTATTTTAATTAACACGCACACAAGTTCTGCCTAAATCTGTCTGTGAATCGTTAGCTTTTTGCTGTGAAAAGAAGTCACTAACACAGCAATAACAAAAAACAAAAAACTAAATATGCTCTTCCTATTATTACGATTCACTCTGATGGGCACAATGGCACTTTGAACTTTATACATTTCTTTTGAATTTTCTAATTTTTCATTTTTATTCACAACAAACATTCAGGACAAACATGCTTGACTTTAAAAGCGCTGAGTCCATGAAAAGCAAGAATCAGGATAGAAGTAAGAACATAACGCAGCTATTCAGCAAAAGGGGCAATTACCTACTACTGGATGTTTTATCATAAAATACATTCATTTCAGGAGTTCATAAGAAAAACACTTTGATAAGGGACCAGAGAGGACTGCATTTGCTCTACTGTGTTTATTCTCTGCAGCCCAAAACTCTGAGAGGCTAAGGTTTTTGTCTTTGAACTTAAAAGACACTTCCTTGCCACATACATCGTTTGCATTGAAATTCCTTGGCACCTAGTTCTCCAGAAAGAAACCTTTTAAATGTTTTTGGCCAGGCACTGTCCTTTGGCTCACATTAAAAACTAGTTTCTGGGAACAACTTTATTTGCTGTCATTATATCACCAAAAAGGGAGCATTCTGTGTCAGTGATGCCAAAATATAGATAGATAAATAAATAAATAGAACGTACAGTTTTAACAACAAATTTGTTAACCAGTAACTCCTAATTGCTGAAAAGAATGTAAAAAAACTCCAGATGATCTATGCTTATTTAGTGTTCTGATAAGAACTACAGTATTTCTCCTCTCTCTGAAGTGGCTCTGGTTTAATCTTATTTTCTCCTTTCAAACCAACCTCTTCTTCTAAATTCTTAAAGATTTCTTCTAAAAGTCCACTGCATTATAACAGTCTAAGAGTTTGATGCATAGAGGTTCCCGTCAGTTAAGAAACTCCTGTCATGTAACCAGCTGCCACTGGTTGGCTGGTTTGGTTGATCCCCTTTAGTTATGCCGGTGAGGCTTTGGCTGTTGGAGCACCTCCCGAGATGCACTGAACTCTTCTCCATGTATTCTTTGTCAATATTTCAGTAATTTACTTGTGTTTCTCTTTCCTCCTTCAAATAGAAAACCTTGGCATAATGTCACTGTGTCTGTTTGTGCTTTAGTTTTTTTCCATTCAGCCCCCAGATGATGGAAGCAGATGGCTGCTCTTCCCAAGTATTCACTGTTTTACTGAAGGCTTCTGTTAAAAAAGAGATTGTTTCCTGCCCACTGTCACCTGCTGCCCCATGCATGCTCATGATGAGAGACTGTAATCACCAGTTACATCATCGTCAAATGTTGTGATAGATAATATTGAGGGAGATATCAATTAAAAATCTGAAATAAAGTGAGCAGGGTCATCTATCTGCATCCAATCACTGTCCGTTCTTATGTTTAATGACATGCTTTACACCAACACACCTGTGTTTGTAAGTGGCATGCAGGGCTTTTTCTTCGCAAGTCGAATAAAAATATTCAAGTCTATTTGTGTAAAATTAAATGGATTGCTCCCACTTCAAAGTTCAGATATTTTGTCTAATTCTATTTTCAAATGATGTGATTAAAGATAATCATTTCAGTTTGTTTCACAGTTAGGTGTAAATGGAGACAAACTATAGGGATTTTATGGCAATTTTTCATTGTTTATTAAAATGTCCCCGTAATAGTCAAATCTTGTGAACCAAAGGGGGTGAAGACAGGAGTTTGGGCCAACCGTTGGAGGTTAATGGGATGGAGCAAACTGCTGGTACATGAATTACATGCTGAGTAATTAGGCAGAAAATTGGTTCAGCCATTTGGAAAATAAGAGTGTCTGCTTGGTGGCAAAAAAAGAAAGAAAAAATAGAGTCCATTAACAGACTTCTGGTTGTAGAGTAACTCTGGAGATTATTAGATGAAGAGTTGTCTGTGTGTGTGTGTGTGTGTGTGTGTGTGTGTGTGTGTGTGGGTGCGTGTGTGTGTGGTCTAGCGCTGATGAGGCAGACCTAAAGAAAAGCCTAAAAGAATGTCCTACCGTCCAGTGATGAGTAGGAAGAGGGTAAGGATGACCAAAAGGGAGAAGCCACCTACAGATGCCGTGACAACCACCAGAACCTGACCCTGATCAGCTATATCAGGATCTGAGGAATGTGAGAGAAAGGAAGGAAGAAAAGTCAAACAGGGAACTATTACTGATCTTTTTAGGGGTTCAAAACAGAAGCTGCTGCCTCATTGGATAGTGCATATTGCAATTAAGGCCACAAGCCTAAAATGTTCTCCATAATTAGAACAATAGAACAATCAACAGAAGCGCAACGTATTTAACAAGCACTATTAAATTCTCTCTAAATCTGACACACTTTAGTATATTTTTAAATGTAACAAAGGACAACTTCAGAATAGCTGTATTTAACATGTTTACGTTCTGCTCAATTCAAATGAATTGGTAAAAACAATATGACAGCATTATCGGGATATCAACTGACATAAAACAACACAAACTCCATCTATGAGAATATCTTATTTCTCTTTGTGATCTCTTTGGTATTTCTATTAGAGATAGAGCATCAAATCATGTGTTTTTGTAAACAGTCTGAGTAAGAAAGATACGATTCTAAACTGTTTTTGCTTTTTTAACTTCTTTCGAATGCGTCGACACAGCATTGGTTCATCCATTGAGTGCGGTGCCTTTTTGGTGCTTAAATGATTCATGGCCCTGTGTTGAGAGGCTGGCAAACACAGACATGTACATGGACTGGAAGGGAAATGAGTGAAAAAGCTGCCAATATCTAAAGACAGACTTTAAAAGCAGCTTTCAAGGGGGAAAAAGCCCACTTCAGCTGACTGTAAGAAAGTCTGACTCAGTGGAAGAACAATATATACATGGAAACCTACTTTTTCAGACTTCTGTATACACACCCATTTACAAAAAGGATAATGATATTGAACTAAATATTACACAAAAAGTATCTAACTAATGAATTAACCTGATCTTAAATTCTGGTTCAGAATTACAGCCAATTCATTAAATAATTCATTTTTATTTTAAGGATAACATGACTACAAATAAAACCGTCCATGTTGCCCTTTATAGATTCTAACTTTGACATGGAGATAATACATTCTCAAAGCAAAGTGTCTTTTGCAGTGGCTGTGTAGGGCAGCAAACCCATTTCTGTGTGAGCTCTGTGAACAATAACTTAAAGACGCTAGAATTTAAGTATTGGATATGGATTATTAAAACTTGCAGTGGTCAAAGAACAGAGTATGAAACTACAAGGGAAAAAAAAACATAGCCATCATGGTTCAGCTATTCTTCTGTCTCAGAATTTAAAATTTTTGTGCAGCTGGTCTCAGTTGAAGATGGTAAGAAACTGGCAGATCTCAGACAAAAATATGGGATTCTTAGGATATACATATGTTTGATTAATTGAACCCAAGTCAGGAAACAACAATAAAGAAAAAAACAAAAAAAATATTTGTATAAATGTTTCCATTGATCATGAACTTTTTGACTAGCAGGTGCAAAATAAAAATGAGTGAGAGGACATAACAGATTTAATTTGTGTGTTGTTGTGCATTCTGAGGCTGATATAAGAATTAGAAAAGACCATAATATTCTTTAAATGCAACTGAATTGCAATAATTTCCCATGACTGAGGTTGAGACAGCATGCATGTCTGAGGGGATTTTGTGACAAGTCTAAGTGACAGACTGTAGGTGCCAATCTAAACAAACACACACACATGCACACTCATACCCTCAGCGGCAGTTGCAAACTCAAAGTTGGGGCTGTAAGCTGTGTAGCCAGCAGCAGTACGAGCGCGCACATGGAAGACATAAACAGTGGAGGGCCTGAGTCCTGTTACCACCACGCTGGGACCTTTGGTCCGTGTTGATGAGTAGCTCAGCTGCTCTTGCTCCTGGAAGCGCAAACACATTTCCAGAAAAGCCAAACAAAAGCACATTTAGCCACAACACACAACAGATAGGTTGGATCCTATCAATTACCAAATCCTAGGGTTAAACAATGCATAGATAGCAAAACAAAATAAAAAAAACAAGGGCTCTAGACTTTTATTTCCAACAACAAAGACAGAGAGGACAGTAAATAATCCTTTCCAGAATTTAAAAAAATTAACCTTTTCATAGTATTTGACGTCATAATCCACGATGTCAGAAGTCTGTTCCATTTCTGACCATGAGAGGGCAATGCTGTTGTGAGACGACCAGTCTTTCCTAACGACACCCACAAAAGCAGGACCTGAATGTTGAGGGAGGGCAGATATTTAAGCGGGGTCAAATCAAAAACATGAAAGCAGGTTGTGTGAAACAATACACCATTCTTGTCTCGAGTCTCTGTACTCCAGGTCGTGGTGATCTTGGAGCGAAGATGACTTTAACTCTGTCTCGAGTTGTTGAAAATATATCTAATCTTTTGTGAAATACTTCTTCAGTTCTAACGGATTTATCGGGAGCTTATGAACTGTTACTTGGAAATTCAAATTTTGGTCACAACTGTGTCACTGGCCCATCTGCGCTCTTCTGGTTTATTGATGTCTCTGTCCCTGGAAGGATGTTATCCAACCTGACCAAGGTGTGCATGGTAATCATGTGGAAAAAGTCTGTTTGAATGCCTGCATTGTTGGTTGTTCTAAAATATTAACAGAAAAAGATGGAAAACATAGTCCCAATATGTTTCCTGAATTAAATGTGCATGTAAAACTTCTGAAAGCTGATAATTTCCTTTTCTTCTAACCATCTGAGGAAACTCCAATGGGAATCTACAGTTAAAGACGACCCTCGGGACAAATTCATTGGTCCTTTGGAAAAACGTTTTCTTCAACATCATATTTAAGGAGGCCTTTAGCTAAATATTTTTGAAGCCCCAAAGAGTAAAAATGCACAAGCAGCTGAACTAGACTATGTGGAAAATGCCCCCTAATCTTCATTTTATTTGAAAAAAAACTCTTCAGTAAAATACCATGGAGCAGTGTAACAATCTGGTGCCAGTGTAGAACATAAATAATTTCACATCAGAGGTGGGTATAAGAAAAACAAAGAATTTACAAATTATTACAAAAAAAAATATTATAAAAAGAAAAAGTTTTTAAAAAGCAATGAGTTAATCTGCAGCTGCAAACCAAACTGTCATTATTACCCAATGGGGGTGAAAGATTGACATAAGGTTGCGGCAGACTTCAGGAAACAACCAACATTAAAAAATTACCCTCAATTAGTAAGAAGACTGGCCCTGCGATGGACTGTACCCCGCCTCTCACCCATTGACTACTGGCTAAGGCTCCAGACCCCATTAGGGATCAAGCGGTTATGAAAATGGACGGGATGAATACTAATAAAGCTGCTACTTGAACACAATATGATTTGGCGGGCTGATGGACCCGGTCCCTCTGCTGTTGAGCGTGCACACTGCAGGATCACCACAGGAAGACAAATTTTGGACCCAATGGATGCCTTCAACTGAACTCGTGCAGAGCAAAACGCCACCTCCGTACAGGGGATGGCTTTTAAGGAAGGTAAGATGACTGTACATTAAGTCAAACACACTGGGGTGCAAATTCTACCCCCCCCAGTCTTGTCAAGATTTTCTTGGCCCAGACAAAATACTTCACAGTCCAGCGGCTCAAAGACTCAGAGACATGCAGGGAGAATGGTACACACAGAAAGCAAGAATTAAATGCTGACTCTCACAAAAATACACACCCAGGATGACAAATGTATGTAAATCTAGGGTTTGTCCAACTTCAACAAGAGTGCAGAAATGCAGGCTTCTGACAGTTTGGTTGAATATGTATATCTGTATGAGCTGAAAACTCCCACTAAGTTGTGTCTGTGACAGAAACTTGTCATAGTATTTAAATAAATAAAAAAAAGCAGAGCCCTCAGAAAGAGTTACATTTTTCCACAAGAAAAAACTTCACAAATGTATTAAAAAAAGTGTAGAGTCTGGTTCATGACATCTTACAATTAAAACTCCCTAAAACTTTTATGACCAGTAGCTCAATGACACGAGTTGACATCTTGAGAGAAGGTAACCGGCTCCCTTTAGGTTAGATAGAAATTTTACATTTTCTCAATTTTAAACCCTAGTTTCTGCTTTGGCACACAGTATGCAGAAAGGGGGATCATTCTTGTTGTCTGCTCAATAAAAGCAGGAGTGCGTTTTCATTTGAAGGTAAAAATCCAGAAAATATCAATCTGTCCCTGTTGACATTTAGGAACATGTAAGAATCCTTCAGAATCTGAGACTGCTCGTTTCATTTCAATATATTCGCATATTCGTCATTCATTTTCAAAACTTTTCGTGAAAATATTGAAACCACCGAGCCAAAAACAGCTATCATGGTAGAGCATTTGGACTTTTCGATGCAAGTCTCATTAGTTAATTTACAATGCACAGCTCTTGATTGTGTCTCTGATCTATAATAATTTTAATTTAGATTGTTCCATAGTCCAGAGATAGCTCAGCATGGGGGGGAAACAGGGGTTAACTTTTAATCCACTGAAGCAGTAGATCTGCATGCTCACTGAGGGTTTTCCTTATATGGAGACAGTTTACCAGCGTCAGGATCTGCATTGCTACGGCTCTGAGGGTTAAACATTTTTTTTTTCCTCTTTTTATTGAAATCATCAATATCCTGCAGAATCCCAAATTTCAAATAAAACACATATACGAACCCTGAATGTAATTGCAAAGTGGCCCGTTCAGAACTACCGAAATACGGTTGGTATATTTATAAACATCATCTTCAGATAAGCAATGAATAATTATTTTTTTCAGTTTGCCTTAGTGCCACCACGAAGGTACGTTTAATACCCCTTAGGAATGAAATGTTTGCGAAAACCACATTACTTGGGGGGGGGGGGGGGGGGGGGGTTGTGTCTGCTGCATACTGAGTGTGGAGGAGCATATTCATATGGGAGAGAAGCAGTTGAATTTTAGCATTAGATTTTCTGTGCATCAACATTTTCAGCAAAGTGAGCCACCTAAAAGTCCTCCCCACTCTTATGCAAGAAGCTATTGTAGATTCAGCTGAGATCAGTCCTGTTAGATACTTTCTGCTATGGATGAGCAACTCAAAGAGGACAATCATGGTTATCACCATTAGTTGGCCGAACATAGGACCATAACTGATGTATGCACACCAGCTGGTTTCATGGCAACATGTAAAAATAGGTTAACCCTCAGCTACAAATGCTCAAAATGATAAAGAAAGGACAGAAAAGGCAAGGAGACTGAACGAATGAGTGAACAGGGAGCGATGTAAAGAAATCCCACGAGGTTGCATCTCCCCAGCATCTGAGCATAAAAATAGAAGACAGCCTTATTCCCAGAGCAGGGTGGAGTGGGAGGGGGGTGGAAACAGGGGAGAATCAACTGAGAGAAAGGGGAAAAGAGCAAAGACAGAGCGAGAATCCTCTTCAGAATCAGGACACCACATTACAGTGGAAAGTGTTTGATTGTGCATTAAGCGCTCCAGAACTTGGTGAGATTAATGGTTGAGCAAAATAAGTGATGTTCAGCAGAGTATCAGACCTAAAGAACTGACAGCTCAAACTTATTTGGCCCATTTAAACGAGAGATTGCCAACGTGACAAAATAGTTTAACTGGTTCGTCAAATCACAGAACACAAGGCAACACAGCCAACTGTGACGCATTTTTTTAAAGATTCTCATTTTGGGCCGGGGTGTTGTGCAGTCCAAGAGAAGGTTAAGAATAAGAATCTAAGCCTCAAAATATTTACTGAAAGTGGCCTGATTAAATGGCTACTACCAAGTGTCCCCGCAAGAGATTATCTGTTCATCAGCAACCAAATTTGTGGCTACATCTAGTTTCTTTGCCAAGTTTCTTGCTCAGTGAAATGCGTTTGAAAACAGCCTGCGTGGTTTCTAGGGTCAGGCATTGAAAACCCTCAATGAAAACCTATTTCATCTATTCTACAGCCAGCTTCATGTGTGTTTGGGTATGAAGATGGTGTTCAAAGCAAACCCATTTTCTTGTGAAGTTGTTTGAATGTTTTTTTTTTACAGGCTTAACTCACATTTGAATTATAAACCAGCTTTGTTCGGCTCTTTTTTTTAAAGATTCCCCAAATACAAGGATGACTGGAGCTCACAGATTATTTCAGCACCTTTTAGTAGTGCATCACTGTTTTAGTCTCAAAAAGAGGCCAAAAATCTCTACTAAAATTATTCAAATCATATTAAATATGTATTTGAAAGCTTCGAAGAATATATTATTCTAATAAAGTATTATCTTAGTTTACACTTTAACACTCATGTTCTGCCTCTGCCATGACTTCCCTTGTTTATTATTTTTTTAATGTGACGTAAAGATGTGAAAGTTCCATGCAACAAAGCTCCTGGGTGAATTTGCTCTGACTTCATGGTGTCTGTTCACACGGTGCTGCAGTGAACTAATGGGAGGAATCTTCAGTGACAAATGGCCTTCTGGGGATGAACTAGCCTGCAGCGTATCCTAAGCACAACATAGTTCACCCTTCATAAACACAGACATCATCCTTGTCACTCTCCTCTGCATTTCTACCGTAAGAGTCGTCCGAACAACAGCTAACCGTTGTCCGGATGTCAGCATTTCGTTGTACAGTGGCGTAATTGGACAGGAGTTGTGCATGAAAACTTTTCAAGCTTCACATCTATATTTTAGCTCTAACAAAAAACATTTCCAATGAAAAATAAACACATTAGGCAATTAATGTTTGACATGTTAAAAGACCAATTATCAATTCTTTTGAAAAGATTAACATCACTAAAATGATGAAATATTGATAACAAAAAAGCCTGATGGTTAATTCCCTAATAAACAATTTATTTTAAGTTAAGAACAAAAAACATATTTCTATTGATTGGCAGTGAAAGCAAATTTTCGGCAAGTACAGATATACAAATTGAGGTTTCCATTCAATGTGTGTTCTGGATCATTTGAAATTCTGTTTAATTTTTTTTTCTTTCCCCATAAGTTTTAATAGGTTGCCTTATTCTGGCCCTTTTAATAGCATCATGAACATTTTCATCAATATACTGCTAATGTATATAGCGAACACATCCTTAACTGTTGATATTGCTCTTTAATTAAGATTTGTTAAATAATTCAGCACATGATAGATGGACTGCATTTAATTTAGATAAACTAGAGATATTTTGCCTCCACGATCAGAGTTTTGTTTGCACACATCAAATGTTGAATGTTTTGATCACCTCAAATTTACTACATCCTAACCAATGCAACAAAATAATATATTTTGATTGGAAAGATGCACCATGGGAAGAAAACAGTGCATGTGTGGGAAAAGGAGAGTAAAAACATGAAACAAAAAAGTAGGAAAATTATAAGAAAACCGTATGCATGTCTGTAGTTGATGCATGCGCCCAAATATCATGTTTGTATGCATTTGCTTAGCTGCTTGTTTGCACGTGTGCCTGGTTGTGTGCGCTTACAGTATGTCAACCACAGGAAGGCAGTTTGACAAGTTAATTCAGTCTAAACATCCTAATGGGAACTTAGCTGCAGGGCGCTTCTCTTCCTCCTTGGAAATGATTTTTTACTCCAACCTCCTCCCATCAGTCTAGCTGTCTTCGTCAGAGAGACCGGAATGAAGTGACATACTGTATATACACCTGACATCTGGCTCTATAGCATGATGACAGCCTATCAGTATGCATATCAATCCAAGAAATAATACCCCTATACAATATTTTTCACTATGTGCCAGATGACAATTAGCCGTGAGAAACTACTGGGACTGGTGGGAGTAAGGATATGACATGTCGTATCACATTTGTACAAATGATTTGATAACTGCTATCATCTTTTATTAACATCGCAGCCATGCAAAACCTATTGCACAATTAATACATCCAAATTGGATTAGGATCATGTTATATTAAAAGGAAAAGGGAATGAGATCAGTTTCAACCTCATGAGCATAGCTTAGCCTGTCTAAAAAATATGATGCAGCTTTTCCATAAGATCGATGACAAAACATTAGGACTGCTTCACTCTCAAGACTTCTCACTGCTTTTGACAGGTGCAGAGTTCAACATTTTGCTCCTGCACAGGACCACGGAGCACCTATTTGAAAATGGTAATATATTAATTTGTGGCAATAAAATCCGTGACGCTGATCCACAAGGTGGTGAGACATGGGAATGACATCATTAAGGAGGCAAATATGTTTTAAAATGAGAAAGCTTGTAGAGTTCCTTTTGAAAGGTTGCACAATACAATGCCAATACAAAAAATCTGAACTTCTGAAAGATTAAATTCTAACAGAAAAATAACTGCAAAACGCCCCCAAAAAACAGCAAATCATGAATCCTAACCTATCCACTTTAATCTTATTCATTAAGTATAAACATCATGTATGAGGATTTCATTTTTGTGTATGTTTGTGTTTACACATGCAGATTCAAGTTTAGTTGATATTAGTCTAAATTCCAGCTCACGTGTGTGTGAATTTTATTTTCAAGAGCAAATGTGGACTCAAGTTCAGATTTTTGTGATGCCGTTGTTCGCTTTGCATTGCAACTTCTCACATTGAACTCTACAATCTCATTTGTTTTGTTACATATTTACCCTTCATAATAAACAAGTCGTAGTCAGAAGCTGATACAGCCTGGTTATATAAGGTTATGTGTCCACAACATACAGAGCCTGGTGTCAATTGACGAAATTGTATGAATTTAACAGATCCGTTATCAGGAAAGATGGATGACTTAATTGGATTTACTCTTCCTTACTTTAATTATGAGGTTCATTATAATTATATCTTGTATTTAATCATGGTGTCATTGTTTGTGAGAGACACTTAAACTCATGAATGAGGAATGAATTGCATTCATCTTTGTTCTAAGTCGCAAAAGAGATGTTTTCTTTTTCTTTTGACTTAAAAAATCGGCTTTTTTTAAATTGCGCAAGGGGGCTATATCTTAATAACTTTTCTGGCAAAAAAATTGAGAGTCTAGGGCTTTTTATGCTGATGTAAACTGAACCATGCCGTCAAAAAACAAACAGTTGGTCTTCACTCTCGTACTTGGCTTACTTCAAGCACAGTGATGCAGAAATCAGTGAACATGAGAAGAAGACTCAAGCAGGGTTTTATAATATAAAGGGATAGCAGGGGCAAGGTTAATATCTGAAAAAATAGTTCTCTTGATACTAATGTAAGTGATAAAAGAAGCAGGCTTTTTTTAACAAATGTGCTTAAGTGCTGAACACATTAAAAAAGTAGATGAAATCATGTCGTGAACACGTGTAACATTTGCAAATGCGGCAGCAGTGGGCAGTAATGGGCACAAACCCAGTGGGAGAGGGCAGGAAGGAAAAGACATTCCTGTGCAGGGATCTGTTTTTGGGCAGTGTCCCTGTGTTGTCCTGCTTTAAGTGATTGTGATGGCTGTTTGTTCTGATGTCAACTCAAAGTGACTGGTTACTGCAGCTTCAAAATTATCCAAAAAAGATTATTGACAACAAGTACATCTGTTCATATTCAATTCCCTCCCCTTAATTTGTGTTTTGTACCACAACACAATGTTAAGTATATTATAACTGTTCTCTGTTTCACATCTATTTTTCCTCTTGAGATTACAATTCAGACTTTTGATGCTACCCTGACAAATTCTACATTAACTTTAGGGAGATCTCATAAAAGTGTTTCCCTGAGAGAAAATTTGCTCTCTAATCTTGAAGCCCTGGTCAAAATGCACAGGTGGCAAAGCAAACAACATGCCAACACTGGACGAAGCGTCAGCCCCATCGAGGAGAAGCTAGAAGGACCTGGGAGACCACCTGGTACAAGCAGATGCATAATAAATGCCTGATGAATGGAATCAATGTAAGGAAGGTGGATGTTCTGCAGACATTTATTATTCATAGCAAGCCTCTCACTGCATATGAGAGAAGAAATTACAATGTGCGGAAGTATGAAAAATGATTTTGTCATACCAGTGACTGACTGTGGTCTGAGTCTTTCTTATTAGAAAGGAGCACTGTACAGAACTTTCAGAAGCAACAGTTCACGTCAGCTTTCAATATTTCCGAGTTCAGCGGATAACTCACCAGCTGGCTGAACAAGACTGGAGAGTTCACAAGTTAAAAGGAAACATCACAACTATGTGCCTGTAAACTACCCGTCTTCTTAAATATCTATGATTGAATTTCAGAATCCACCATTCTCCTGTTTTTTTCCACCTGAAATAACCATTCAAAATTACTTGGAAACCAAAAACATTTTCAACTGTTACGGGAATGTGTTCAGTGGTGTGAGGTGAGTGCAGACTCCAAAATTCTGAAAAACAACAAGCCTGCCGGACAAAATGTTGCTGTTGGTTAGTTATGTTGTTCAATTGATTTATTTGTCAGTTATTCAGAACAAGCCCACATGTGTTGCAAGTTAATAAGTACAAAGTATCTGTTTTATCTGTTGGTATTTTTGGAAATATATTGAGTGGACAAATATCTTCATTAATATAGGATCAAGGTAGAAAATTGATTGTGGAATGTTGCATGGTGATTTTAAAATAGTGTCTTACACATAAATTGGAACTACTAAACTGTACTTGACAAAAGTTTACGTCCAAACGTACTGCTGTTACATCGGTTCATGCACTTATAGCTGAATAACTCTTTTATTGGACATTGCGACCGTGGAAAATCAGCAGCATGTTCTTGTATGTGAACATTTGAGTTAGATTAGCATCTTCTATATTCCTTTATTGGCTTGTACCCAACCAGAGGTCCTTTCGTTAACTCAATATTTTAGGATGTTTTACCTTTAATCATTTATATCCCAAAGGAAATGTACCAATTAATGGTTGTTAGTCCTCAGATTTTCATTCCAGCCCTAGCTTTCCCTGTATGCGAGAAAATGTCCCCTTATACCCTAGAATCATTTATTAATCCACTCTCTTCCCATCCTTCATTTTGACCTTCTTCATCAGTTATTCCATCAATATTGCTGCCCTTGGAATGTAGGTTTAAGCTTCAGGTATCTGATTTTTGCTAATTCAAGTTTAAGACAATGAGCCCTTGTGAACCAGTGGTGAAGAAGACCTCAGGTCAGTTGACTTTTGCTAATTAGGATTAAGTTAATCTCAGAGAGTCTCTGTCACCTCTTTAGGGGTCAGAAGTTTGTTTAAAACATTGTCTCATTAAATTGGTTAGAGAGGTTGTGGGAGATGATGCAGGGTGTTCAGCAAACAAGAAGACTAATCAGGCAATGGAATACTCGGTTTGACGGCACAGGAATGGAAATCGAGCCTTTTTTGGTGTCTCCTACAGGCACAATGTACCTAGAATTGGTAATCAGCTTTTGGTGAAGACTGTGAAGGCTTATGCATGTTTGTTAGACAGGAGTAGCTGATACTTTAGCTGCCATTTTTCAGCATCTGGAGCTCGGGAGGAAGAGGTGTTTCTAACATTTCGAAGATCGGTAGATCGGCTCTTTGTTTTACTCGGCCACATTTTGAAGTGTTGTTAACACACAAAACTGCCTATGATGTCCTCATCGGTGTGTGAATGTGTGCGACGGAGGGGAAAAAAAGTAACATTTAGGCTTTAATGTTACACAGACTAAGATGTGCTGTATGAGTAGGTGTGTGAGTGGGTAAATGTGGTTTGTTGTGTACAAAGCCCTTTGAGTGGTCAGACCAGAAAAGTACAGTCCATTTACCATTTACTTGAAACATGACAGGCCATTAAAAATCCTGGAAGTATTTGTAAGCTAGGAAGTTTGAAGAAGGTTACTTATTTGTTTCCCTTTGCTGTCCTATAGGATAACCTATTGAGAGCATTTTACAAATGCACATACACTACTAAATAATTATGATATGTAGGATCATTACTTTGTGGCTAACTGTGTTGTTTTGACACAGCAAAGTGTAGAACTTATTCATACAAAAATTAAACTCATTTTTTACAACTGAAATGTTTTTTCAACAATTCAATCAAAATTTCACTAGTTTTAAAAAGTCAAAACCACAATATGCTGAATAACAGCCAAGACAGTAAGAACCAGCAAAGCCCTCTTAAAATGAATGATTTTGTTGTGAATTTTTAGTGTGCTTGTAACTGCTGTCACCACTGAATTTAGGATGCTAAAACAAGCATGAAACAGAAACGTCCCTTTTTGTGAAGTAAAACTCACCAGCTTGGTGTGTGTTGACGGTGACATTGGCCAGCGAGCGTGGGGCCACGCCCAGCCCAGAGACGCCATTCACGGCTTCCACATGAAAGGTGTAGTTGGCTTGCATTGCGAAATCTAGTATTGCTACGGAGGTTCCCGTGATACCGAGTGGCCGGGGGATGAAGCGCAGGTCCGGCTCGCATGGCTCGCATTGTGTAAAGCCGCTGTCTCCTCCATCACAACGCTGGCACAGGATGTTGTAGGTGATGTCGCTTCTGCCCCCTGTATCACTGGGAGGCAACCACTGCAAGAAGAGTGCCGTGTCGTTGATTAGTGAGACCAGGTTCCTGGGAGCTAACGGAGGCCCTGAAGAGAGGAGGAAAGCGTTACATACGGAAATTCACTTTTTTTTATTTAAACATGGATCATCTACATATCAGACTACTTGTGTGACCTTGAAAATGAAGCAACAGCCCGCACAGGATCATGACAATCTGACAAGTTAGCTGCCTCTCAGCATACTTTGAATCAAAAGCACATGTGCTGAATGTGCCAGCAGTGAAGGTGTGTGGGTGGTTGGCTTTCAACATATCCTGCTGTATTTCATTTCCAACAACTTGTGTCAATTTTTATGCCGGATGAAACTCTAGCAGCTCCAGATATTTTTTTCAAGTGAAGCGCAACACAATATTAGATCTGGCAAAGAAATCAAGAGTAGGGATATAGGAATCAATCTTTGAATAGGCGTGTAGGTGGTAAACTCTCTGTGTATTTAAAAATATGTATACCCGCATGTATCTGACTCTTTAATGCATACAACTTTCAGATGGGTAAAAGAATATCATAATTATCGTCTTTTTTCCATGAAGATCCATGAAGATCAATTTTTTTTTTTAACTTGTTGGAAACTGTATCATAGGCAAAAAAAGCAGACCATGCCTTGCTCTGTATTTCTACCTTGTCTGTGTGGCATACCAGCATTACTCCACAGTAATGCACAGTGGTGTATTAGTTTTGTCAGCTGGATTGAAATAGGAATTTATTAAATTGATTTGTTGCTCTAAACCATTTTGACACATTGAAAAATAAGTTAAAACCAATTTCAGTTTGTTTTCACTTTGTCATTCAAACGTCTAATATTTAACTTTAATTTTTGAAAAAATAATGTGTGGATAAACAATAAATGTACAAATATAATATTCTGTTTTGTTTTTTATTAGTTGAATTTCTGTTTGTTATATGGAAACATGACTGATCAAATCCCAAATAAAGTTGGCAGAGGGTTATACTTCGGTAAGATTACTAGAAAAATCATTTTTATGAGATTTCCCATGTCTTTCATGTCTATAAAAAAAAACATTTAAGGAGAGACAATTCGGAATTGAATGGTAAGAGCAATCTGAATTCACACTTCGTATGAGTAAAAAACAACTACAAAGGCTCAATATCTACTCTCAAACAACATGGACAAGATCAAAATCTGAGTAACACAAACCAGGAATTAATTCAGAGTGAGTAAAGACAGGTTATTTATAAGGGTGATGGGCAGAGACAGAGAGAAAAAAATGAGCTGCATATAAAACATTCGGGGTAAATTAACTACATTGTGGCAAGTATATTGACCAAATTGCCTGGACTGCATTTGAACTGCATTTCCACTCTCATTGAACATTCAAAACACAGTTTGACTGTTACTGTTTAAGATTATAGCAAAAAATCTCACTGAGTGAATTTATTTTAAACATGCATGAATTTACCACACATGCACACACACACACCGCTAACTCGTCAGTGGTTGGATCGGAACAATTCTGGCATCAATTAACTTGCCCAGTGACACTTTGGCACGTATACTGCAGATCAAACCATGGGCAATAAAAAAAATCATAGTACTGTGCCAAGGGTCCTCATGCATCAAGGGGGCAATGCAAGAGAAGCCTTCCATTTTAAGTGGGTAGAGTTGCCATTATTATTTGCTATCTTAATGGCATTTGTTACTTTAATATGAGGTTAAGAAAATGTAATGCTGCGTTTTCTTTTTTTGTAGCCGGCTAAAGAAGAATAAAAAAATCAAGAAAAGTCAAGAGGCGATCAACTACATCTTGGCTACCAGTGAAATGTGAGTAAGTTAATAGATCATTTTTAAAGTGTACGTTTTTCATCTTTCAAGAAATTTGAATGATTAAAATGATTTTACAAAACAAATGTTTTTTGTTTTTTTCAAACGTCTTGTTTCACTTACTTGTGCAAGGCATCGAGGTGGGGTCTTTGACAGCCCTGTAGAAGCTCTTATCACAGTGACAGATGGTGGCTGCCTGGTCATGGCTGGAGCTGTGAAGAGGACACTTGGAGCATTTGGTGTTCCCTGCAAATGCCTTGAAGAATCCAGGCCGACAAGCTGCCAGAAAACAAAAGCACAGAAAGTGATATGCAAGAGATTGTTAATACTACGCATTTTCCCCTTTGAGCATCAGAGTTGACACCTGTAATGCTCTTATTCTGTGTAGAACTTCATAAAAACGTTTTCAGTCAAATCTAAATGTAGGAATTCCAAAACTTTGAAAGGCAATCTTTGGACTGTAACCTTGTGAAACCAAGCAGGAAAGATTGGAAGTAACAAAATGATTGGTTGATAGTTGATGCCAAAGATTACCTTTGCAGTTTTACAGTCTCTTAACATTACCATTATTACTGGATCGAGTAAATGCTAAACAAGATATTGCAGATGTTGTGATGTCTCATTTTAAAGTTTCAATGCATGTCAAAGCAACAGAAATGCAAAACTGAACATGCATTTTTTAAGTCCTAAAACAAAAGGAAAAAACATACATACAAAATCATTTAAATGCATTTTTCTGCAGGTTATAACATTTTCTATTTTCAGATTTCTTTACAAAAAGTGAAGAAAAGATTGTTTTTCAGCCAGGTGAAGCCAAAGTTATTAACATACAAATAATGCATAATGAAAAACATAATTACAGCCTGCCCTCTCTCTAAAACCTTTTCGCTGCTCCTACCAAGCATTCTGCTGACTGAGACATTCTCAGTATTCCATCCTTACACATGTTCACTTTCGACAACCCAGACAACAATTTCACCTTCTCATTTCTTTCTTCCCATCAATTCAGTCAGGCTCCTTTCCTTATCTTTTCAATATTTCACCAACTTTTTTGCTCTGCCTCAGTTTTCACCTTTTGTTGTTTTTCATCTGTCTTCCACAATATTTTCTTTTCCCATCTTGTCTCCTGCTTTCCTCTCTGTCACTCTTTCCAGTAAGGCTTATCAGAATATGTTGAAACCATTGCAGATTGCCTCCCTCTTCAAAGCTTTACCTCATCGGTGAAGAACAAATAGAGAAGTAATAAAGAGGTTGCTAATAGAGAAGTTATGGAATTTTATAGGATTTTTAATTGAAGATGGTCTGAAAATGCATTGTTTATGTGTGGTTTTGCTGATAATTTCTAAAGAAATTAGTGAATAAATATACTAACTATAAGACACACAATACAAAGCAAAAAAATGTATACCCAGAGGAATATAAATCAAGAGTTCATGGGCAATCAGTTGGCAGGATTCTATATCTTCTATGTTTCAATGTTCGACTTAAACAAAAAGATGCAACGGTGGGGCCCCATTTATTTCCCTCGGATTATTATTATTATTTACTGCCTCACTTTACCCCTTATTGTGTGATGCATTATTACTTCCACTGAAAAAATAGAAAAAATGGAAAGGAAAAAAACACGAGTTTAATCTCTGTGTTGACATCATTTGTTTTAATCATATGGTGGGAAGCTCCATGCTGTGCTCTATGAATGTTGCCTGGTCTTGACCTAGAATATGGAGCTATTAGACTCCTGGCAAATGGCAGTTGTGACTACATTTCAAATCATGGCTGAATAAAGCAAACCAGATAAAATTCTTTTATGCGTAATTCTGTAAAAGCTATTCTGATTCAATCAGCTTAGTGGATGTAGATACTCTAAACTGATTGATTCAGTGTCTCTGGTGCCTGTGCATGCACTCTTGTAAAAAAAAAACGTAGCTAAGTAATGTTGAGTGGTGATTATACCCAAGGCTATCCTGCTGTCATGTGAATGCCATGGATAGAAACTTCAAGATGAATTGTTCATTTGTTCATTCGGCTGTTAATAATGCACTGTAGCTCTGAAAATATCAGACCAACATGGCAAATTACACAGATTTGTGTTATATTATAACCCTAGAAAGTTTCAGCGGTGAATAATCTAATATGCATGAGCTTGACTGCAGCCTAGACCAGTGGTCATTCTTATTTAACTGCACAACTATTATTTTTTTTCTAAAAACGTTTCTAATACAAATACTTCTCAATCACAACATTAAAATTCTGCACAGAAAATAATGTATTTCCCATGTAAATGGGAAACGGTCTGCATTCAGTCTAGTTGACTACTTTCCCCAATCCACCCATAAACAGTGTTGCAGGCTAAGCAGTGCTTTTTTATCTTCATTAAACCACATTAACGCACAGAGGCAATGGGCGGTTCAATTGACACCTAGATACGCGTTTAATAACAAAAATGACCCCAGACAATATTCAGGAATAAAGCATCAACTCAATGCACAGTTGTTAGTACTATGCTTATTTTAATGCAGACACTGAAATGCTGGAGAGGACATTTTGTTCCAATAAATTTTGGGAATGACACTTTTCTTGGAATGATATGGTAATAAATAGATAGAAACAACAACCGTGGATGCACAACCAGAACTGAAACCTATTCATTGCAAATATAGTAAATTGAGAATAACCCTAACTTCTGTTTTAGCACTGTGACAGGATTAGCAGTCATGTAGAGAGTAAGAAAATCCTCTTGGGAAATGATGAGGGCTGGAAGGCATGTTGCATGCAAAGCTTTCAATCACCACATGAAGCAACAAGCTGCAAACTGCAGCGCTGCTGACTGGGGAAACCTGCGGTTTACGGGTGAGTAAACATAACATCATCCGATTGACTTCCTGAACTGCATAATATTAACACCAACCACTGCAATAATAATGATCTCTGAATCATAAGTGGACCACTCAACCGCGAAGATGACCTGTTCTAACTGCTGCCATCTGGAAATCTTTGTTTTGCTGGGTCACTTATTGAGATTTAATCTGTTCTTTGATCCACAAAACTTCTCATCTGAAAAGGTAAAACATGCCCTGCAACTCTTGATTAATCTTTATCTTCAGCTTGGATTTTCTAAGCTGAAGTTCCACAGTTGAGTTTCAGAAAATAACCCACAGGAGAGGGAATGGTCAAGCAAGGAACTTCCCTACCTCACATGCACAATTTACACGCTTGTAATGGCATACTAAGTGATTTTGAGTCGAGGTATGTATGGTTGGACTCTGTCTCTTGGCTTAATGTTGTCAGAAACAGATGGTGCCTGAGAGTGTTTTTATCCTGCCTCCTCTCTCAGCTTTGATATGCAGATGGGAAGTTCACAGAGAATGAGTGATGCTCTAGCCTGGCTGTGGTGAGTTAGAGCCCAGAGTAAACACACTCCTTATCGGACGCCAGAGGGACACAGTGCATCTGATACCGCCAATAGATATGTCGATTCCGGATTTCCTGTTCCATTTTACAAATATTTAAGGTCTCAACTTTGTGCATCGGCTGGAAGCCACAAGTGACGATATTCTATTTCAGAAGCGCACTGATGTGGCTAAGTTCGAAAAGCAGGGAGAGAAAAAAATCCGAATGGCAAAAACAGTACAGACTGGATTTTTAAATGATTATGATTGTTTTTATATGATTATTTTGAATCCACAACATCTCCATTTCTCAGCTGCGGAGTGTAGAATCCTGATCCATTAGGTGGATTCTTTTTGCTCTTCTCAGAGCAACTGCTGAGATTCAAATGAAATTTGAAAAGACATCTCTATTAGCTTCCTCTGCATTTCACTGCCTCCTTTTAAATACGGTGCTGTGACGAAAGGATGTGGAACAAATAGAATCTGCTCTATGATGTTGCTTTTTCTAGGTCATGATATAACCATCCTATCTCTAAGTAATCCTCTTGTGGCTGACGCCGAATGAAAGGAATAGAATAATAAAGTGCTCGATTGAGATGTCAGAACAGTCTGGTAGAATGCTGTTGGGGTGGAAAGCAGAGTTTGATAAGAGCTGATGCCTTTGTTTAGGCAGCTGGGAGGGAAAGATGGACGTGTTAGTGTCGAGCTCTGCTTATATTTGGGAGCGCTGGGGTTTTCCCTATTCTGTCTCTGTCTCTTCCCCTTGCTCCCTCTCTCCCTCTTTTGCTTTTTCCCCATGCTGCCTCTCAGACAGCTTTGATCACAGCTCCCTTTGAAGCAGTGTTCCAAAATGAAAACGAGGAGAAAGGAGAAGTCACTGAAAGTTCACGGCTAAACTTCCTGCAACTACTTGCAAAGTGCACAGCTTTATTACAGCATAAGCTCTGTCGGACCTGTGGAAATTATTAATGAGAAAAAAAGACGATTAGACATAAATTATTAAGTATGAGACCATGATGTGTTACTCCCAATAACCATTCTTTTCAGTTTAATGATAATAAGTGTCAGGATGGTGACATTAGAGCTTTCTTGATAGACACTTTAGACAACAACTGCTGCACACAAAAATGCAGCATAACTTTGCCGTTATTCAGAGAGGTGAGATTCCTCAAGGAAGAACTATTTAGGGAATTGTAGGCTTTGCTTCAGACTCACAGGTAGGTGATAATATCAACATTTGCTTCTCACCATTGTGTCCACAGCAAATAAAGTACAGGGCAATGCAGACAGTTTTTCAGAAGTAAAAAAAGTACAAAGATTAGACACAAAATCACAATGTGGATTAGGTCTTATTCATGCAACTACAAGGACCCTGTTCGTAGAAAAAGGACATTCTTTGAGTCCTTTGGACTATGGGGGTGAGGTGTTAATGAATCTGAATTTTTACAGGGGAAGCATTAGGAGCATGGAGCTGCTTGAGATGCCTTGGAATAGGTTTCCTTGGCTGAGAACCAAGTTTGAGTCACAAACTTGAATAAAACCAGAAGGGGATTATTCTGTGATAGAGTCAGCTGAACTTTAATGATTAATATCCTTTTTTTATTGCACAAATATCAAGCCATCCAGTCATTCAAATGTGATGTTTGGAGGGAAAAGGCAGCATAGTGTAAGCACCAAGGCATCCCTTAATGGTAGGTTTGGAGAAGAAATATAGAGGAATAACAAATAAGAAATAGCTTTTTCTGCATGGTGTTAATTTCTCAGGATGTTGAGCATGGTATCCCAGATGTCTTCTGCACCAATGGTGGTGAAATAAATTCAAGACTCAGGTGCAGAAACAAACAAAAACTAATAATCTGTGAGTAACTGGACACTGGACTCTGATCCCCAACACCTAAATTCCTCCCATCAGTGTGGGAATGTAATTTTGCTCGTGGAGCCCATTGTGGAGTTCTTGATGAAGCCAGAGGGGCTTTGGGCTCAAATTATTGTAAAACATTCTCTGCAGTATGAAGCAAAAGAAACACACATAGACACAAGACACATACACACACAAATTAACACCAAATTAAGACCAAATCAATTAGGAGTGAAACACTTCTGAATTACAGTAATGGCATCACATCTGTGTATTTGAATGATGTATTCCTGTATCAAAGACACATATCCTCTTTGAAACATCACGTCTGTCAACGACCTAAATCAACTGTATGGTAGGTTTAAGCCCAAATTCAACATATATATGTCAACTGCACCAACACAATCTAACAACACTCATAAAGATCTTACTTTCCTGAATGAATAATATTTCTGTTAGCTGTTTTTTTTATATGCACCACACAAACAAAACAGATTTTTAAGAAAAATAAATCACAACGTCCCATTAACATTACAGACTGGAATGGAATTATCATAATTTTACTGCTGCTTTAAGTGTCTGTCAGTGTTTGTTGGTTTGAGGAACACACATGATTTGTTGCTGAAAAACCAGTGCCAATTGGGTCACAACTACAAGAGTTATTGACCCGTTCATTGTAGCGGCTGCCAGGGTCCCCTTGATGCTGTTGCAAATACAGCTCCATCAAGAGAAGCCACCACTGTCAGCCAAAGGGGGTGAAATGGCAGAATGGATAGATGTAGGACGTATACAAGGGACACCGAGAGAGTGCTGCTCCTAAGCTGCCGTCTCATTGGTAATCTCTCCTGACAGGCTTCTGCGTTATTTAACTTGAGATGATTGAGGCGGAGTGAGAGTGAAAAGATAAATAAAAAGCACATAAAAGAGAAGAAGATAAGAAGAAAAATTACACCCGAGGAGCAAATAAAGAAGTTATTACAGGCTGTCCTACATATCAGCCCCTAATGACTGTTGGAGCTCTCTATGTAATACCCTGTGCAACCACATCTCCACAGGGGCTCACCATGAATTTCACCCCTGCCTGCTGAGACAGCTGTGGGTCTACAAAATGCAGAGAGTAAAGCAGGGGGCACTTCAATTGTGATCACGAATTGTGGCTCAATTTGGCTACTGTCTTAATTACGAGGGTAAGGCTGGAATGAAAGAGGGGTTGGGAGAGTTTTAGAAAAAGACGTGGTGCAAGCTAAATTATCTGTGAAACTAACAAATGAAAGCAATTACCCAGCTGGCCCCAAGTCTGTCTTCACCGTCTTATTGAGAAACCAGGCCAAAGATTATCTGGAACAAGTCAACAGTTCCCCTAACTTTTTTCCTGATCTGCTCAGCTCGTAATGTGCTACATTTAGGTAATGCTGAATGGGGTAATTAGACACGAGGCACCCTAAAAAGCCTGTTACAGGAACGTTGTGCTGTTCATCAATATATTCAGATTGAAATAGTTTGTTTGTGCTGTAAATAAAGTTCCCACTTATCAGCACTGAATGTTCATCATACAAACACAACTTGCCAATGAATATATATATATGTATATGTTATATATTATATATATTATATGTAATATATATATATACATGTATACATATAATCATCCATCCATCCAAAAGTAACTAAACTCAGGAAAGTCCTCCTAAGAGTTATAGGAACATATGGATGATTTTTTTCATAATCTCAGAACAGAAAAGGAAGGCAATTTCAGTGAGTGTGATTCAAAAAGGAAGAAAGGAAAAGATAGGAATGAAAGTGAAGGAAGTGAGGAGTAAACAAAGTGGATACAAGGAGAGAGAAAATGATGAGGGGAGGTGGAGCTGAAAGGGGATGAAGAGAACTGTGGATGAAAAGGATGAGACAAGGATGCAGGATCTTAGAATGGGAGGAGGGGATATCAGTTCAGCAAACTCAAACTCCTGCAGATCACAGGGTGGACCCTGGAGATCTGTTAGTGTGATGCAACGTCTTCTCCTCTATTCTGTCCTCTTCTCTTTTCTTGTCTTCGATTAGCACAAACACACACACACAGAAACGTCCGAAGCGTCTTCTCACCTCTGCAGTGACCGTCCGTCTCCTCGTGGCCGATGCTACAGACGCAGCGGCCCAGTGGCACCAGCCAGTCTCCATCAGCACCACAGTACAGCTTAGGTGTGTCCCTCTCTTCTGCATTTTCAACACACGCGCCTCGCACTTCCACCAGGGATGATGAGTCCATGTGCGGCACTGTGTCTGGAAATGCTGCCAGATTCCTCAAAGTCGACGGGCAGCGTTTGTAAAACACCTTACGTGAAAGAGGAGAGCGTGACATCAAAGTACGACCGGTCGGTTGAAGATATAAAATGAGCTATTTTATTGCACGCATGCAAATGTTCACTTGCAACTCTGTACACAGACCTTGACAGACACGAGGGCAATGCACGCTCCCACATCCTGGAAGGCCAAGTAGAAGCCCTTCCGTGTCACTGGTCCCACTTCTCTGACTTCAGTATTGAGGCGGAGAACACGATCTCCAAGGTCTGTCTGTGTAAAGCTTTCATCTGCTGCAATGGTGTCCACCTTAAAGCAAAACAGCACCTGGTTCACTTCTAATGGGGGGAAGCGGCACCGTCATCGGAGACTATATCAAGCAGGGTGCGGTCACTAACCTTGGCATAGTCAGTGGGCCGAAAACGTGTCCCTGCAGGAAGTGGCTCCTCTGCCTGCAGGTAAAAGAGGTTGAAGGTCTCTTTACAGGTTCCAGACACCCAAGGAATGGAGTTGCAGTCTCTGAGAGTGAATCGCAGCTCCACATACACCTGTGTCAAAGTGTAAATGAAGGAATTAATTACTCATATTGTCATTTGTGTTGAAGATTTTCAATTTCAGTAATCAGTCATTTACCTGGTGTCTGTTTTTTTAAATAAATTCAGCTGGCGTCATTTCATATTAAATAGTGGCATTAAGCGCAGGGAAGCTTTGTAAACAAAACCTGTTTCATTTATGTCCAAGCATCATAGCAACATGTGGAAAGGATATAATTAAAATGAGAAATGGAGTAGTAAACAGGACATAAAACAGGCCAGTAAAAAAGCTGGATTCGTGAACATTTCCGCTGCTGTCCAGAAAGGAACAATTTAAAGTCTCATCTTCAATGGGAGATCTTTTCAGCTATTTGTGATGCAGCTGTATGCTATAGTCTGTGAGTAAGGAACTATTTTAGCTCCTCATCACCAGCTTCTCTAAAATAATCAGGTACTCACGCTATGTCTCATGATGGGTTGCGATGAAAACTCAATGCCTTTTTAGACACTTTCTCAACCATCTAACAAAATCACAAAACCTACTTCAAGCCTGCTTCATTTGAAGTAAGCCAAATAAAGATTTGGGAACAAGAACAGGTTTGGGTTAAATTTGCAGTGTGGTTCAGACCCGCTGTGCCGCTTGCCGCTGGATCCATCCGGACCGCAGCCAGTTGTTCTGGTTTGGCTCCATTACATGACAGACCTGGAAGGTGTGAATAGGTCTGTTCTGCTCATCCATCTCTGTGATGGCGTCCCACTGGAAATATACAACAGGGACACATGAGTGAACTGTAATTATCGCTATCGTAGGCACACCTCCAATTGCAAAACGGATGGGAAAATATGTAAAAAAAATAAATAGGAATAGAAAGCACTGATGCCATCAACTTAATCTATTAAAGTGAATCTCGGGAACGCAAATTTTACTCACAAGAGAAAATATATAACGTGTTGAAAGTGATCTTGAGATTGATGGCTCCAAAGCATTTTTAAAAAGATACGAAGGAGGCAGAAAAAGGCTGGAAGAGTATGTGGTCACAAACAGAAAAAAAAAGCCTGAGAAAAGTTTCAAGTTACAATAAGTTTACTTGGCAAAAGGGTCAGCGATATGAATGGGTATAAAATAAGCACCTCAGAAATGCAAAGACAGGAATAAAAATGGGAAAATGTTCTGCACTGCAAAAAAGTGTTGCAGAATGAAGTTCTCAGCATAAAATTGTCAAGACTTTGAATATTTCATCATCTCCTGATTATCACTAAGAGAGGCAGAAAATCTGGAGACACAGGATCTTCAGGTCTTCGGCGACCTGTTCTATCAAGGAATTCACTGCATGGGCCTAGAAACACCCCCAGAAATATTTTTTGGGTTAAAATTGTTCCCCACAATTAAAAGTTTAAGCTGCCATCGTCCGTGGGCTAAATCTCATTTCAAATAGGCTCTCTCCTGTGGACATATGAATCTCAATTTAAATGCAACAAAAATAAATGCATGTGCTTCAGTCCGAAACCTCAGTGCTGGACTGACCGGCCCACAGCCCAGACAATTCTGAAAAAGTAAAGATTTGCAGCAACATTTGGCACACGTTGCAACAAACAAGATCCAGGGCTGTGGAGCAACAATACCTTCTCAGTTATTTACAGACGTGCTGAAATTTTCATCTGGATATAATCTAAAATGAGATGACTATACACATGACTAAAAGATAACAGTCAGAGATGGGAACTGACACTCATTTAGATGTAGATAAGCATGATATTAAATACAATTTTGCAGCATTATGAATATAGGGGAATATATTGTGAATATAGGAGATCTTTTCTGAGCTCAAGCATATCGTGCTTATGTTGAGAGTTAATTTTCATGGAAAGGTGGCATTTGAGAGACAAAAAGTCAGTTCCAATGTTTCCAAGCTGTTGCATCAGCCAGACTCTCTTATTTGTCGGCTTCACTTTAACGGCGTGATGATCAAAGCTTCAAAGCCCAAACATTTATTGACAGCACTTCTCCGGCAGTCCTATACATACAGCTGGGACTGTGACAGTTACACAACTAGACAACTCGACTGACATTTACACAACTAGACAAACAAAAATCATGAGTACAAGAAATATTATGGCAATATAGAAATTAAAAAATGTCACATGGGTGTTTTTTATAAATGAAATAGAAATAAACTAATCATCTTCATAAATAAGTTGAAGCATTTAATCTCTGAGGATTTTTATTTAAACATAAAAGATTAATAGTAAAACAAATCAATATGTTTATTTTATAGTATAATATCTGAGGGAATTATCAAACATTATTTTTACAGAAATCTATTTATGGGGGATTGTGTCTTGACACAAAATGTAGCTATCTCACCATTTGAATAGGATCATCTTTACACTCCATTATGATATCAAAAGAACAGAGTCTAAGACCATTACACTAGGATCATGGCCTTAATCCAGTCCAGACACCACAGCTAACCACCGAAATTACTTGTCTGGGAAATTTTCTTTGATAGCGACCAAATTATTACGGAATACTGGAGACAGCTCAAGAAGCTAGCTCATCCCATCTCAGACATCTCCTGGTATATGATAAGATGAAAGTTGATTACATTTTTGGTCTGAAATCCTGTCAGCCCAGAACTTTTTCCCTGAATTTGTCTAGCACATATTTAAAAAAAAACAGGAGTAAAATCCAAGTAAATCTTCCCCGGAAAGCATCCGCTCTGCCAGGCTTTTTTACAAAGTGGAAGATTGAAGCATGGTCACGCAGTATCATTTCCAGGTCAAGGACAAATAACGAACGGAGGCCCTTAGAAAGTATTAGGTGCTTCACTGAAAACACTCTCCGTGTGATTATTGATTTCAGTTTCCACAAAGTGGACTCGAACGTTATACAAATCTGTGATTCTGACAGAGACTGGAAATCTCCTGTTTTCAATGTTAACCCCATACTTGTGTCTGTGTATGTGTAACGCACACCAGTAGAATCAGACAGGACAGTGAATCAAGTGAGGCAGAAAGTTCTGAATTATAAATTATTAAATAATACTTTAACCTTGACTGGAATGACTGAAAGCAATTAATCTCTTATTAATTAAGCTATGTAAATTGTCTCTTTGTGATACCCCAGGGCCAAATGATTAATCAGTCATAATCATTCCCTCTTTCATTTGGAGCTGTGACCCACTAAAAGTGTTGTGCCTAAGCCTTAATGATGTCTCCTGAACTTGGTGGTCTGTAATCATGAATATCTCTTAACACTCAATGCCTGAGAATTAAGGCAAATCCACCTGTTTATGTTAGAGAATATTTACCCACTTCATTCTATGCAAAGTTGATATATAGATTTAAGTGAAGTACTTCACTTGTATCTTCTTATTATGCAAATAATTATTTGCAATTAAATAAGTATTATTCTACCATTCCGAAGATTATCATGTCTCAGTTATTTTTGCACTTCTGCAAAACTGCAAGGATTACCTCACACTTATTTAACTGCACCCTGCAACAAAACCTTGTAGCAGAATGAAAATGACTTTGTGGATAAACATAATGAGTTATATAAACCATGCAGCTTTCTTCCTAACTCAAAGTAAATGTGATGCTAATTCTTCGCATTGGGTTGATATCGCTGCTATTGTAGCTCTGCACAGAAACATAACTGCACTAAATTTAGTCACAGACAGACAGCAACTTTGAAAGATACTGTATCGATTTGATAAACCCAACTGAATTAGATTACATCATGGACTAAATACAATACTTTTCCAAATCCAATTCATCACGTACTGATGCTGTCAAAACCCCTTAGCCTCACATGTCGACTCACTATGAAATGCAATGGTTTCTCAATGCAAAAGGTACTCTGTATAAAGCTTTAGAATGCTTGGTGAGGAGTTTTAATGACTTCCAGTGTCTGCATCTGATGATTGGAGGAGTTGGTTGAGGGCTAAATTATAGAATTGCCATTAGCAGTATGAACCCCGTGATTTAAAATGTCTGTTAGACACATTTTTGTTCTAATTTTTGTTCTGCTTAATCAGATTTCATGATAATGAATGGATTACTGCACAGCCCCCAGGAAACAAAAGGTGGGATATGGAGATGAGGGAAGACATCCCTCAGCAACACTTCTCTGAACATTGAAATTTGACTCAAATGAAATAATCAGTTATCAATGACAACGCTTACAGAGAAGTTTAAATGCATTCCACAAACCAGTCTCTATATCAGATGCCAATCCAACAAGTGGAGACTTAAATATTTTTTTCAAGTATATTTTGTTTAAGTCTTGGGTACCATCTCCAAACCCCCTGCCAGCATTTCTGAGATAGAAATATTCATGAAGATAAACACTGCTAGTTGTTGTATACAGCAGCAGGACCTTTCTGGTCCTTTTCTCATACAACTCAGGCTATTTTTTTATGCTAACACCTAAAAGGGAATGTGCTGGATATATTAAAAGAAGCATATAAAACAGAAGTCAAACATCTGAAGAGGAGTCTCTGCAGCGCTTTTGGTGTATATTCTCATATCAGTGCCCTCCTTAGGAGAGCTTGAAGAAGAAAACCTAAAAAATAAAAAAAATAAAAGAAATACTGTTTCTGATTTGCATATGATCAGCATTAAGTAATTGGAGTTCCATTATGCATACAAACAAGCGAAAATGGTGATTTGTCACCGTGTGTGCCTCAGTCTTCCAAAATGTACCCTTGGGATGTGGCATGATTCAGAGCAGGGAAAACAAACGGTACCAGTTTGAAAGATGAGCTGCAGCTTGTGCTCTCTGAAACAATCAGATATGCACCTACTAACCGCTCTGCCGATTAGTCTGGAGCTCAGCAGACAGAAATGCGGTTTTGAGTAGTGTAGACCTAATTACTGTACTGAACTTGTGCTAATATTACAATATGATAGTGAAATAATAGATTTTCAGAGACTGGTCTATACACAAGTTCACAGTGGACGTAGTTTATGGGCTGCAATGAAGGGGTGATTTGGCATCATGGAGTTTACAATGATAAAACATGCACTACCAGTTTCTGCGAAACTGCCTAAAGTGTCTTTAAGATCGAGTTCAAGTTACACATTAAATAATGAATTTATTGTCTGATCTCAGACTGTTAGATTGAGGAAAACAACCGCAATCCTTTATTATCGACATATATTTATCATGGGCTCTTGTTACTTAGTTCATAGTCAATATATCTAATGGAAACAAATGAGTCTAACTGATACTCTCTGTCTTGAATGTGACTTGTTGCATGCAGAAAACAGTAATCATTTAACTGTGGGTGTGTACTTCAGTCGCTCTCTGTGAGATTTAAACATTTTCAGCATCTGCAACATCAATTTTCTTATTACAGTAAAATAAATAAAAACAATCTTTCTTGCAGGCTTTAGATAAACATCCAAAAACAAAACATAGTCCCTCTTTATCAAAAAAACAACCAACAAAAGTCGAACTATATTTTTCAGGAGTTACAGCTGTTGGGAACCAGTTGTATCTGATTTCACCATTTTTTCCCTTCAGCTATTGTCTGTCTCTCCACAGTCAGGAACCGGACAGAGCAGCTGGACAGTGAAGCTACATTCTGTGCATATAAATCTAAAAATATTCCCTCCACATCCTGTCTAGACAACAGAAGTCAGGAGGACCCCCTTTTTATCTCAAATGACAAACAGATCGTGTCTTTTCTTGCGGTTTTGCTAACTTCATTAAACTTCAGGTCCCATTCTGACTGAAGCAGTTGCTGAGCCACATGATTGCGCAGAGATGTGCAGACACGGTTACGATGAGCTCTTTTTTCTTTTTTTATCATGGCTCCCAGCAGCATAAGGGTAGCACTCAGTTCCTGACAGGAACTTTTGACAGCCACTGAATTTAGTCAGTGGAAAGTTATTATTAAAGTTGTTCACTGAAAAGAGTTTCAGATGGAACTTTTGCCAACAGATGCAAGGATCATCTAACAAATCAGTGATGGATGCATAGAAGCTAGGCTCACTAACAAGACTGCAACTGCCACACCTCCATTAGCACATGTTGGCCTTTGGGGATATTTGTCAAATTTCTGTTATAAAAGTAAACACTAAATCAACTGTTAGAGAATTATTTCATTTTAGATAATCTGATCTACTCACACAGTTGTTAAATACTGACAACATATGATGGCAAGAAAGATGCCTTTTGTTCTTAAATCATTGAAAATGCTCGACGTTATAATTGTTGTTCATGCACTCAAGATGGAAAAAAACAACTCTATCCTCATGCTTCTAGTGACAGCGAGGTCAGAGAGACCTTGAGAGCAAGATGTCTTAGTTCAAACCTGTCTGAACGGCAACTGGAATGACTGACAGTGACGTTTTTCAAAGAAACGTTCAAAATGAAAGTAATTCCTGAAGTGATAGATTTTAAGCATCTGATCTAGTTTGGATCATCAGCGCTGTGGGTGAAGTTGCAGACTTTGATGTATAGAAAGCAAGCCAAAAGAGGACTTGGAACTGAAATATTTTTCCATAGATTAAAAAGCGATAATTCTGCTGGGGTATCTTCCAAATGGCCACACCACTAAAAAAACATCATATCATTATCGGTTGGGATGGGTTTACTTAAGAGTATGACTGATGGAGAGCATTTGATCGAGTTTTGATCATCAGCGCTGTGGGTGGAGTTGCAGACTTTGATGTATGGAAAGCAAGCCAAGACAGGACATGGAACTGAAATATTTTTCCATAGATTAAAAAGTAATAAATAATGCTGGGGTACCTTCCAAATGGCCGCACCACTAAAAAATATCATATTATCTGTTGGGATCGGTTTGACTTAGGAGTATGACTCCAGTCCCCACACAATAGAAATCTGACTGCATTAGATCCCTTCCATCAAGACAACACAATTAAATATAATTTACTTTTAAGTCAAATATTTGTCACAGCAATAATTAAATGTTAAGACTTATGATAGCACACACTCAAACTTCCTTGTCCATCTCTTTGGTGATTAACCACAAACATAATACTTACTAATGCTTGATAACTTATGTCTGACCAAGTTTTGGTCTCTAAAACATGTCGTCTCCACCAAATACACTGGACCTCAAAAGTATAACGGGCAAGTATAACCGTCATCATAATGACAAGCCGGTGCAGAGACAACTCATATAAACATAGACACACACACACAAAAAAGTGCTCTTACTAATGCTGCAAAGGCAAGTGTGATGTACAAACAACAATGGTGAGGCACTCAACCTGACTCAGAGGTTTGATGTTTTGATTAGAATAAGGCAATTTGTCTTTGTCAGACTAAAGGGGGGGGAAAAGTGTGGGTGTTATGAAAATATCATTAAATCTCTGTAGTTTTTATGAATTATTGATTTGATATGAATCTCGGTGGCATTGTGTTGTGTTTTTTTACTCAACCAGATCCAGTCGTTGCTAGTCCCGCTGGATATAAGGGCTGTTTAGGCCATTTGAATACAAGGAGTCTTTTTTTAAACATGAGTACATCTCAGTATTTTGTAACTATTCATTATTGGTTTTGCTCCGAAAGATTTATTGCACTTTTAATAATGGCCCAAAAGCACAAACAGCACCGCCATCACTTCTGGTGTCAAATTATTTACATTGTCATGAAGGAAATGATTGCCGTTGCTATGGCTTCTCGGCACCAGACGAAATATTTGTGAGAATGCAATCTGCAGCATTTCCCTTCAGGCCCAGAATTACATGCCACAATTAAATTAGTTTGGTCTCTCGATATTTTAGTGGGCTGTTCAAACCCTTTTTCATTGGATGTAAACGTCGTCATGTGTTTAATAGAAAGAAGAAGAAAAAAACGTAAGCCTAGATTGTTGGATCCTTTCATATTTCAAAGTGGTCTCACTGACGTCAGTGTGCTGTTTGTGAATTCTTATTCATATTACATTCACGGTTGAATGTTATTTTTATCTTCGAGGTGAAAGAAGTAGGTCCGCTGAACCCAAGGGAGAAACCTAAAGCATGGTCTCAGGAAATGTCGGCTTGATAGGAAGATAGGTGTATACATATATTCTTGCTTCTAATTTGTGCTGTTTGTAAAGAGCCATTTGAACCCCTAAGGACCATAGGTGTCTTTGCCTCCTGCATGGTCATCATAAAAGCAGTTATTCCTGACCACTCATTGGTTCTCTTGGTCATAATAAAGAAAGTCTCAAAGTTGATGGCAGTTCCAAGCTAAAAAAAGTTTTTAAAGTGAGATTAAGTTCAAAGGCTTTGGGTTTGCATGAGTTGTGCTCCCCTTGATGATGTTTCCACTTTTTTGCATTGTGAAAGTATTATGCCAACCTTGACAAATACAAGTCTTTGTGAGGTTGGTAGGTGGTGTTATGCCACTTTTCTTCAAGGAAGAGATCACTGATTCTGTGTCATTTCATTTTTTCCCCGCAGTCCTTTCTCTTTTCTATTTTTCTGTACTTCTCAAATGACTTATTTATCATCCCCCACTCATCCACTATGGGCTACAGTTAGGAGTAAAACGCACATGTATATATACGTAC
>JABUIW010000020.1:4466890-4481773 GCA_013363375.1 Menidia beryllina
GATAAAACATGTGTGTATGTGAAGACGCTACCATTTTTCGATGTGATGTACTCTTCGACGAGAATAGTAAACTCAACGTAGAAGTTTATCGGATATATACACACAGAGATCATTACCTGCGCTTTGACTCCCACCACCCATTGAGACATTAGCAGGGAATATCAAAACCCTACACCTCATGCTGACAATACCCTTACTAGGGCAGAGACAGAAAAAATGTATAAAGGTGTAGCAAAAGCACATAAAATGTATTAAAAGAAATTCCGACAGGAAATAAAACACCAATCTAGTTTTTTTGCCACCTGGCATCTGCGGCTCGGCTCATTTGACAGCCGTGTTGCCACTTGCTGCTCTTCCAGCTACTTTTCATAAATCTTACAGATTTTCAGAAGCCCTGCATCCTCCCTAGAATCCATTTGGGGATTATGCATCTGCTTTTCTGTTGGGGAGTAATTCGTACTGTTGTCTTTCACTCACATCAATGCAGTGCTTAATGCTTCCTTAAAGTAACACCAAAGAATATGACCATTTTTTTCTGCTTGGCTCCCCCTATAGCTGTGGAATGTGCCACTGCTGACATTAAAACCAGTTCCTGTGAGAGTTCTACAAGTGCATGACTAGAAATATTAACATTATCCCATCAAGTGTGAAAATCAGAAATTTAAAAAAACCAAAAAACTGTGTGATGTGGGACTAAAGATGATGACTTTAGCCCCACGTCATAGTATGGTGTTCCAGCCCAGAATTGCATATATATGCACATCAAATGTCAAAAGCACATGGTTTTATGGTTACATCTTCTCAGCTGTTGCTCTAAGTTGACAAGACTCACAGATCATATGATAATGCAAATCACAGACAATATTTGTTAATATTCTGAAGTTGGAATTAAGGGGAAAAAAGTCAAATGAAGTAGAAAATTCACATTCATCAAGAATTTTTTTGACCAGGAAGTCACTACATTGACACAATGGACTAACTACTGTCAAGATAGTAGGCATACACAGTAAAATATGTCACCTGCTGTCAGCATGTTTTTTGCTTTTCTTTTTTTATAAGACCCAAAGGTCCTGTCTCCTGTCGAGCTCTGACTGAGGTGCAAGAAAATCTTGTCAACCCCGGCTTAAGGGTTGACTTTAGAAAAGAAAAGTATTCTAAAGTCATGTTAGAGACACTTGAACTGTGCAGCTCTAAGTGAAAAAAATAATAACCAAAAGGCTTTTTTAATGCTTTCTTACAATTTGATAAGTACAATAAAAAAAATCTTAGTGAAATGCTGATGCTACTCACCCCGTTGACAGGATAGGTCTTCCAGTCCAGTTCTCCAAGCACTGTTGTGGTGTCCAACAGAACCACTAAAGATCATGGTGGTGAAAAAGAAAGTCATGGAAAATGGAGGGGGTAAAGGTGGAAAAGCAAAAGAAGAATAGCGCAAGCAAGAAAGAATGACAGGAGAAGGGAAAAAAGGGAACAGAGCAAGTGCGAGAGATGTTAGAGAGTAAATTTTAAAAGAATTTAAATGGAGGTGATAAAACAGGAAGAAAACACACAACAGTTATCAAGTTGTCAATGAGAGGCTTACAGAGCTCTAAAGCCCTCATCAGATTCAACCACCTATGAAATAACAGCCCTCAGGAAAGACCAGGACAACACCATCACAAACTCAGATCCACACTCCATCTAGAAAAAGTATGGAGAATTAATATTCTTCTTTCCAAAGGTCAGAGTTTTTTTAAATGTATTTTTTATTTATTTGTAATAACATACCAAAGATAAGCCCAAGAGTTACAGAGAGAAAAGAAGACGTTTTAGGAATTGTTATTGAACTGGCATGACAATTTTCTTATAAAGGGAAAATGTAATTAAGTGTGTGAATTGAAAATAAAAGGAGTGCAATATACCAGCTTTTTTTAATAATGGCAGACGCATCATATAATTGCATTTAGTTAACTCGTGGAGTTTCAAAGTCGACTACACAGCCCAGTTTCACTGCAAATTACACCCACATCAAACTTCTCTGAATCCTTCAAATTTCAGCAAGGTTTTAATTATTGCAGTAATAAGAAGGCATTTTAAAAAGTGTGGGGATTACAGATGAGGTAATGAATTCTAAAGAAACAAGATGTCAAAGACTGGCATTCAACCTTTGCCATTTCAATGATACCAGCAGACAATGGCATGTATCCAAATGTCTTATTACTACTTTCGAAAGGTCTGAGAAAAATAACAGTGGTGTTACATTCAGCTTTGCACTGATTACTGAAAATGGCACCATTGTGTTCAGACCTCATCTGAACTAACAAAATTCAGAAACATAATGGTTTTTCTCTCTGTACCACAGAGAGAAAAAGCTGGCCCACAGAGTGAAAGAATTTAGGGCAGCAGAGCCAGGACTTCCTCACAAAAAAAACTTAATGTACACTGTCCTGGAACAGGAGTGAGGTTGTTACATGGAAATGAACAACACCGTCCTATTAGTTATCATCACTAAATCTATACCTGCCCCCTTCAAAATGTACCCATGAGTCATCGACCCATAGAGGCATCTTTAGAATATGCAACCTCAAGTAATCTTGGGAGACACTGCATGTGTATGAGTGGTGGCTGCGAAGGCAGAGAGGAGTGTGCATTTATGCTTACAGTTAATTTTGTATCTCGGATATCTCTGTGGACAGCATGCCAAAACTGAACCTTCAGTCAGAGCACAGACAATCCACACAGAGTTGAGCCCTGACCCTGCTGATTGTCCCTGCTGTTCTTACTCCTCCTTTGTTTACTCTAAAGAAAAATGCTTAAACACATGCTTTTCTCTCATGAATGTCGTTTGATAATGCTACTCAGTAGCGCTCATGAAGACGTCGCGTAGAGGACTGACACTAAAAAGACACAGAATTGCCAACAAAAACGTAATCTGCATCCCTATTTTGCAGTCCTGCTCACATCCATAAAAGTTGGCATGATCGTCTACATGTTGTTGTCTGCCTGCATGAACAATCACATGGGCATGTTTTATTTGAGAGCTAAGCTATTCTAAAGACTTTTTTGTTTGTTTTAGTCATACCATGTTCTCTCATCTCATAGGAACTTCTAGTGACCTGTGTTGGGAAGAACATAAGGGCGAGAGTGAGCTGTCGGTGGACAAAAAAAAAACAATTTCACTTTTACGTTATTTTCTTTCCTGTTAAAATCCCTAACTTGGCTCAAAACAATCAGGCTGCATCTTTAATGGGATGTACGCACAGACCGTTTTGTCACAACATGATTTGCATTTCGAAAAGCATCCAAAGCACTTGCAGTGAAAATATTGAGCATTTGGATTTCAGTGCTGCTCAACTTCATCACAACTTGCGTGATCAGATTTCTTTCCAACCATCTGTCCCTCAATGTTTGTAATCAGAATCAGAAAATGAACAATGAATGAACAAAATGAAAGGAAGTCATTTTTTAATGGATTGCACCTCTGGGTGTGAACTTCTGTACAGGTTGTTCTGGTATTGTGTGGTTTCTGAACATTTCTAAAAAAAATATTATTATTATGTTTAGATAATTCCTGTGGTGTATTTCTTTGTATTCCTACCTGTGTTTTGTGCCTATCTCAGTGTTTGTCGTTTGGTTTATCTGGATCCCTCCCGTAGCAATTTACATAAGGTGCTTATCTCCTCATCACCTAACAAAGATTCTGTTTGTTGCTTCGGCTGGTTGGAGCAAAGAGAACAAAACTGCCACAATCAAATGATGATGAATATTGCCTTGATAAAAAAGACAGTCTCCTAATGGACAGGCATGGTTAATATGATCCGCAAAGTGTTGTGGGAAAATCAGAATGCCATCAAGATAGACAAAATCAAACCAGTTGAGGAGGACATCGCCATTCAGTGAATGCAATAAGTCCTAGATAATTTATCCAAAATGTATGAACAGGTGTTCAAAGTGTTCGTTAGAAATCTGATGAAAAAAAAACTGTTTTTAAACTCCTTCCACTCTCCGATGAAATGCATAGATGACAGATCTTTCTTGGTAAAAAAAAAAGAAAAAAAACTTGCAAAAACTTTAGAGGAAAAGTATACACAGATTATGCTGGTGGCCATGGATTTGTTTCTGCATTTTTCAATGTGTATGAAACAGTCATAAGGCCTGTGGGAGGCAAAAAAAAAAAAAACTCAGTCTCACTAAAAACGTCATAACATACACTGCATGGTTTCCTCTCTTCATGAAGTTATGATCACAGACAAAACAATTAGCAGGTCCTTCGGGGTGGAATCATAATCCACTTTAAAGATCAGATATTTGGTTTTCCTGAGAATTTATGGCTCTCAAAGCTAATCTGACACATTGATCATTCCAAAAGACAAGAGCATAGGGAACTCTGATCTCAGTCGTTAGTGTCTGTTGATGTTTTTACATGAGCATATAACCACTGTTTATTTTCATGAATATAGAACTGCATTATGTAAATACCAGTGTAACAATCTGTGACTGTCTGCACTCTGGTCACGGCTCAGGCATGGAGAGAGCCATTATCTGGCCCATGCTAAGCCCCCCTGAGCCAATTTGATGTGATGAATGTGCAATTTCCTATGTCTTCACGCAGCCAGTTAATTACAATCTCTATCAATAAAGCATGTCCCACTTCAATGGTCGGCATTATGGACCAAAGAGTCACATCTTCAGACGACCTGTAAATCATGTGTGCTGAATACTTGGCCAAATCTGGATTTATTTTATGAGTATGAGTCTGTTTTGAGAACAAGGTAGATGACCAGGGAAGATACACTTTGAGGGAGACTAAATTAACCACTTTAGTATTTACAAAGACTTCATTTGGCCTGGATTCTCAGCTGGTAATTAAGGACCGCATTATAATAAGATTGCCTTGCCTCTGTTTAAAAGGAGGACACAAAGAAATGTGGGCAGTGAAAGACAGACCAAGAGACAGAATGATATTGATTTCTGACAAAATTAGAACAATCTTTCATAATCAGGCGCAATGTTCCATGGCATGTTTGACAGCAAACTTTTCCACTTGCTCCCTTTACCGATTGTCTGTCTGTCTTCAGCACGCGCACAAAGCCACACACGCAGACACACACATGGCAATATAGCCATGAAATAATTTAATTCTGCAAATATCTTTGGAGCCAGGAAACCATGGCTCGAGACTACAGTGGTGAATCTGATACGCGGATTTTCTCACTCAGGACACATGCGCACACACCAACCCACATTTTTAATGGGCCAAATCACATTACTTTCGTCTGACCATTTTTGACTGGAAGCATAATACTCTGTGCATTCCAGTCTGGCTGCAAACGGGAAAGTGTTCCAGCTCGGATAAGGAGGTGGCACAAATGACCCACTGTACATAACAGTAAAGTACTACTACAAAAAACTCAGTGCCGCTCGCAAAAAGTGTTTAGTGAGAGGTTCTGTGTGAGACCGAACAAACAGTGAATCTGATGTTAAATTAACAAAAGTCTTTCTCAATAGATTTGTAAAATTGGTATAAGGTTACCATTACCTATGCATTTCACATTGATGTCTTCATTCTTTTCAACAAATTGTACGATACTATTTTGAAAATCTCCCTTTTAAATAAAAACACAATAATAGTTGCTTTAGCAGTAATAAGACAAGCTCATTACTGTTTTATGGGCCGAGCGAACAACTGCGATAGGTTAATAAACTTTAAAAACAAGACAAAAGCTGCTGTTTTTTTCTCTCCAGTATCAGTACTTATATGACACGCTGTCTTATTTGGTTAAAGCTAAACAGATATATGGAGAGAAAACATTAAAAGTGGCCAGATGCATACATTTCTTATTAGCTTATTATTCTTATTAGGGCCTTCTACTGTTTTATCAATTATAGAGGACATGTCAGGAAGCGATTTAACGCTTTGCGTTTAATTGCTTGTTCATTCAACTTAATTGAGCTTTTTCCCTAACTTTGATATGCAGCAGCTGGCCTTTGAAGCTTCTCACAGAAAATACTCCTCTGATTTGGAGTATCAGCAGTCTGAGACTTATACCTCAGACAAAAAAACTTTATACAATAAAATAAAGACATCGGTCGGAATTAATTTATCTCACATTGGGTGCTTGTTATAGAATTGCGACTTCACGTTCTCCATAATTATCTGCGTCTCCTTAAAAGCAAAATATTAAGATACTAACAGGAAGGTGCACTTTGTGCAATATTTACCTTTTCAGATGTTGTAAAAGTCCAAATTCAGTTGAATATAATGCTTTTGGAGTATTTTTGTTTTAGAGTTGTACATCATTTCTGAGTCACAGTGACAGACAGAAAAAACTAGAAATAATGTCAGAAGCCTCAATTAGCATTTGGTTGAGAATATTTGAGTGAAGCACTTGGTCGAAATCTCCAAGAGAGAGCAAGACATCCTTTTTTTATCTTTGCAGTTTCCCAGATACATGGCTTCAGAAAGCCACCGGAAGGGGATAAAGAATTATTATTTTCTATATGAGATGATAATAAAAGTGGACAGCGGCATCTAATTCAGCTGATCCATAACAGAGATGATGCAGACTTCTTGTTTTAAAAGGACAGATTTTAATGTTACTGCTGTATGGACCTGAGACTACTACATGGTCTCAGGAATGTCAGGCTCTACGTTTAATTCACAGCGGCGCAATGAAGATCACATCAATTAGAAAAACTGATCGATCAACAGGATATTTTCTGGTTTCCGAACTAAACATATATTATTCATTTAACTCTTTTCACTCCTTTCATCTCTCCTTTGGCCATTATCTGGTAACAGTTATTCATGACGGTGTTCATGCCAGTCATTTATATAATGGCAGCATCTGTAAAAACGTGTAGAGGACACCTCCAGCTACACAGGAGAAATGGTTTCACTCTGTGAAGTCTGCCTAATATTAAAGTCATTGGGCTGAGCTCTAATCCAAATCAAGAAAGTGAAACACTAATGCACATTTCAAGTGGACCACTTTTTAGTTTAGATGAGCAATTTCAATTGAAGCACCCCTACCACCCTGCCACCCCTGCTCTTGGGTGATGACCATATTATGATTTTAAATTTACTCCTCAGAAACACATAAAATACTGATAAACAGACAATGGTTTAATTTGCATCCTGGCTCATTCTTGCACTCCGTCTTGCTCTACTTTCCATTACCTTTGCAGACATGTTGACTTTCGAAAGTGTCTGCTTAACATTTGTCTGTTTAAAAGAAAGATTTTGTGTCTTTATCACAGCATGATCAAATGTTTCCGCCAGGACAGAGCCACTAGCTGACTTATTCTTATCTCTAACTTGTGTACATCTTATGTAAGTAACAGCGTTGCCTTTCTACAGCTTATCCTGTGATTCAATATGAAAAAACAGCTTTGATGAATACTGAACAATTCCTATGGACACAAATGCTTCTAAACTCTGATATGTCTAGTATTACTAAACATACATATATACCGCACAAACATTATGAGAATATTTTGTGATGCCACTTATATAAATAAAATCTGTTTCCGAAATGGAGATTTGTTTATGTTTAAGCACGCCATTTTTTACTTTCAGGTTATGTGGGGAAAAAAAGCTAAACTTGATTTTTACTTTAACAAATCCATTTTAGACCTTTTTTAAAGAAGCAGCAGTATTTTCTCACTGCCTTGGACTGGACTCTATTGACAAGTGACCAAACTGGCCTTACAGAAGAACCTGAAATGCCTGTGACTTCTTCATGCTGTAAACTCGATGGCAGACAGATGGCCCGAGTGGCATGTCATTACGACGTGTGGCTCCCACACACACTCAACTTTCTTTTTCCAAAACACCAGACTTCTCTTTCTGGAGTTTTTTTTATTTAAATTGAATGTTTCTGAAGAGTTTCTTGTGTGGATGAAATCCCATTGTCATCTGATTAATAAAGTTTGATTCACGCTTCCGCACAGTTCACTGGCTCCATTGTGGTGTTGTGTCATATTCATTTAGTTAAGGACAACTTGAGGTGGGATTTTGTCTATCATAACTCTTAATATTGTGCAGTCTTCATCCTGAATAGGAAAAAGACTGCATCAGTGTCCATGTTTGTCATCATACACAATCATCTCCTCCAAAGTAATACTGAAATGCAATGTTGAGGAGATCAAAATGACAATTGTTCTATAAATATTAATATCCAGGAGTGCTATGCTCTTATAGAACTATTATTTTAAAACCAGATACTCATGTTTATCACAACTGCTTGAAGCACTGAGATATTCAAACCACTGGCATTGAATTCCCCCTGACAGTAGATATTTGTAGCTGATTATTTGCAGGATAATGCAGAAACATTGCTTACAGTAATATGTCAATGGGATTACGTGAGCTCAAACTTAAACTCAGATCTACTTCAGATGCACACTGTTTATCAAATTTACCTGTCACTTTAGTGCAAAAACAGAGCAGCCACTTTGTCCCCATGTATTTTAATGAGAATGCAAATGGGGCATGCAGCTTTTGTCCATTAAAAAAAGCACTATGATTGTACACACACAAGAGAGTGGTCCATTTATAAGATTTTGAAATCGTAGAGGCTTACGCCATGACAGTAAACCGCATAATGTTGAAAAGTATCATCATTATGAAAAGGACTGCAGAATTTTCAACATTAATTTATTCTCCAACAAAATAACTTAAAATTATATTGACCTCCAAGTGCCAAATGAGAAATAGCGAAAAAATGCCAACCCTACTCACTTTCTCTAATAACTACCAGGCTTTATTCATGAACTACCTGAATAAATCTATTGGCTTGCTGTGTATTTATTCTAAACACTTTCACGCTGTCATTTCTTCAAGTTTCCCCTGTGTGCACCCCCTCCTCTTCAAGCCTGTCACCATCACAGGCAGACAGATATCCTGGAGGGAAAACACACACATGTATACACACAAGACACACAGGAAACCAAAGTGTGGGAGATTTTGACATTTGGCCAGGAAAAGGGTTGCTGTCTGGCTTGAGAATGTGTATCATAAACATTAGATATCCAGGGATGATCAGTAAACTCATCTCTGCAAATTTCTTAAGTTGAAGACGTCAAAAACGGATTACATAACGGCAACTTTTCCCTCATATAACATTATACAGCTGAGGAAAGATAACATGATCATGCCCTCGGTTTTCTCATACATGTACAGCTGGACACGTCCTCCATGTGAGTGGAGTATGCTTCTGACAAATTAGAAATTATTCCGAAAAATAGCGTCCCAACTAGGGGAATCCCAGAATAATTTCACGTTTTCTAGGTATGTGTCTGTGAGGAAACCCTCTGGCATGAATGCAACCCAAAAACCTGCTATGTGTTCACACAAGAACATATAAGCTCATGTTAGGAAACCAGAGGAAGAAAGAAGCAGCAACAACAGCCTCAGTTGACAGTTTGCCAGAGGCTGACATTTGCAGTAACATTACATGGTCCCTATAGCTGTAGACTTGTTTATGTGCACTTAGACTTCGGAGATTAAGGTGATTCACTTCAGAATTTAGCTGATGGATATTCTTTCTCTATTTTTTTCTGGTTTACATCAGTAATTTCATTTAAAAAATAAAGTACTTGTTTAATACTTAACATATTTGGTTCAAACCATTTGTCAGCATATGGTTAATGCACTAGATAATTCCTTCATAATGTATGTTTGCATTTGATTTTGAGGTTTGACAGTTCCTTCCAGGCAACAAACTGGAGATTACTTCTGAGAAATCCAAGGCAAGTGAGGGTGATATATTCTGTACAGAGCAAGTCAGGGTGATTCTACCGTTCAATTCTGTGAAAATACATGATTTGATTCCTCCACCCTTGCATTTAACTGTGATGGCCGCACTCACCTTGGTTCTGTGTTCCCGAGTCCGACAGGATACTTTTAAGCAGGAGCAAAAACACGCAGTATTTCCGGACGGAGCACATCGTGGAGTCAGAAATAAGTGCGATACGAACTAAAAGGCTGCACTGAGTCCTGAATAGATCCACAAAATGAGAATGCAAGAATGTTTCATTGGAAAGGAAAGTGGATTCTTCTCAGCATCCAGACGCTGGGGGGGTCACAGTCAAATCCACAGGAGTTCTTGTCTTTCTTTTTCAAAAATGTTGAAAGCTTTTTCCCCCTTTTGAGCCAAGCTTCGTCAACCCCTACCCCAAGAAATACATTTAAGAGAGTTATAGATTAGAGGGAAAAGGGATATCACTTGTGCTGCAATAAGAATGAAAGAGATTCGATATTAATAAAACGGGGGGGAGGGAGAAAAAAAATCAAGATCTCAAAAAGATTACAGGTCGACGCCGGAAAGTAAGTGCCCTGAAGCACAGCTCGTCAAAGAATATCTGAGATTAAAAAAAATCTATTTGTCGTTTATGGGTTTTATTCCAAAAAGGTGAGGAAAAAAGATGGAGATGGAAACATATCGGACTTTCCGCCTCACTTTGAGCCGGCGCATCCCTCGCTGCGCCTCTGTATCAATGCGTGAGTCTCCCCCTCTCCTCCCAAGCTGAGGGGAGATGCTCCTGCGCAGCCTGAGTGCTGGTGTTTTACACCACAAGCTTAAATGTTCAAGCCAAGTCCACGCTTGCAAAAAAAAAAAAAAAAAGAACTTGTCCTTTGCGAGATTTCACCTCAATTCTCACTTTTCATCACGCAGAGTTCGTTTGTTTTCCATTAGACGGAAAGTGCGTGCATCCGTCGTGTTATCGATTCCACGGACGTTGATGAAGGGAAATATGAAGCCATTATTAGACTGCTGGATCAAGTCCGTGCGGTGGGTTTTGCCTGCATTGGATTATGTTGGAGGAATAGTAATGTGTCTGGGGTAGTTTCTATTTATGGTGGCAAGGGAGGAAGGAGAGCAGACAGACAGTTTTTTTTACACACACACACACACACACATACACACACGCCACTGTGGGTGTCTGCTCATTAGAAAAGAACCCACTCAACACTTTTGCTTGGCTTTGGGTAGGGCAGATCCAAAAAAACAAAGACTTTTATCCTCACTTCTAACACTTTTGCCCATCCTGACTGATGACCTGTGAGCTTCACAATGGTGGAGGTGACTGTTAATAGGAGTCCACTGGGACCTGCAGTCAGGGAGAAGATACATTGACCTTTTGGACTCCAGAGTTACAGCTTAACTGTTAAAGGATAAGACTACTCACAGGTGATACTGACTCTGCCTATTTAGCCGGCGGCTGTTAGACTGAGGATTTGATTGCATGAAAATACTGCAAAAAAGTAGCAAAAGTCAGCATGTGATTCGTATAGAAATATTGTCGACTCTATGTGTTTTATGTTGCTGTGAGTGGAACAAAGACCTCCCAGGTAATCATAAGAGAAGAAATGAGTGGATACAACCAGGGAAACTGTCAGCAAAAAAATGGAACTGTTAATTGGCCAGGCATTTCCTAAAAGTCAGCCTAATATCTTTTCAAAGCTGCTAATCAGGGCTGACCTGGGTCGTGGACAAAATAGAAGCGAAGCAGGAACCCTTTTGTCCGAAGCTTCTCATTTCATTGATTTCTGGCTTTTGTGTCTGGGTCTGCATTCACCTTTAACTGAGATTGTCATTTCCAGGTAGATTGGGAGATTTTTGTTCACTAACTCCAATGAGGATGATAATTTCAGTTAAATACTTTGCCCAACTCTTAGAGGAATTATTTTCATTTAGAAAATCTCGGCTCTTAAAAAGTGTCTGGGCACTTAACAGAACATGTTTCAGCATCATGGTTAGAGATTTAGGACAGCATAATTTTGGTTTCGCCATATTCAATTTCAAGATATCTTTCTCAATGGACATTAGCAGGGCAAAACTTTACTTTAAATTAGATGATCTCATAAATTCAGAGAGTAAAAATAGATTTGGAATTAACCACAAGCCCCTGAGTTTAATTAATAGATTTTTTTCAGTTTTATCTTTTCCTCTGTTGTACTCTCCATTTTAACTGCAGTTTGAAAGCCTCCAGGCATGAGGCTATTGATTATCATGGTCAATAGCAAGCCATTTATTTCCTGCAGAGGGGAAAGAGCATTGCTGCCCCCACCCCATATTTTTTGTGATTCTATTTTTGCTCAACAAGAAATCATTCGTCCCAGAAACACTTATGCAAAAAAGAATACATTCAGAAACTTGGTCAGGTTATTTGGCGGGGTTAATCATCGTGTACCTGAAAGATCAGCTCTATGTCTAGTGCTAATGTCCATGACATACCTGGAAATATTGAGCCTGAAACACATACAGAAACTTTTTCAAAAAGAGATTTACCCTAATTATTTTAGAGACAATCTGACCTCACTTCTCATAAAAGTGGAAAAACAATATGCATGCATAGTAACTTTTTTGATGTAGCTACCGCAAACATTTTTCTATCCAGAAAAAGTCTGCGTGCTACACCATTTAATCATTAATGTTGCACTGTAGTGGGAAGACATAGGACAACACAAACACTGGCTCCAAAGCTGGTCACTAACTAGTTTTTGTGGTTATTCTGCAGCAGTGTTCTAAAACTCTGGTCCTTAGCGGGCACAGCCCAGGATGTTTTAGATGTTTCCCTGCTCTGACACACCGGATTCGAATAAAAGAGCTCTTATCAACAGCATGTAAACCAGTTCTGCCCAAGCCTTTTAATGGCCCATCAATTTTAGCCAGGATAGATGAGGCAGGGAAACATCTAAAGTATGCCGGGGCAGTGCCCTCTGTGGACCAGGGTTCAGAAATAATGGACTACAGTGAATGTATATTCACATGTCCATACTAAGCACACCACAGATTTTGAGACCCGGCAGAATATATTTTTATACACTTCCTTTTATATGTTCCTTTTCTATTGAATGAGAAATTTAGACTCAAAACATGAACTATTTATTTAAAAAGCAAGCCTGGAAAAGTAATTCTGCATGTGAGGCTCTCTTCTCATCACTGCAATGTAATCATGTTCCCATGAGACAAAGCTTATACTTTGTCAAATAGAACATGATTACAGGTCTATGTTTGGCACGGCAGGAGAAACATGTATGACATCTTGTTAAACATTCTTTATAAATAAGATATGACGATTTGATGGGTGGAATTAGATCACTCCAAATTTGAGCATGTTTTAACCACTTTCCTGTCCAACGTGGTCTAGAGCTTGGCTTGAAAGGGAGGTGTTTGAGATGAAACTGCTGGGTATTAACAACCCCATGGTTACAGGTTGTCATCATGCCAGAAAGGATATGTATTTCCTCTGAACATATTGGCAAATATACATTTTCTGGCTTATGTAAGCCTTTGATTCTCAGATATAACTGTCATCAGTGGTGACATGTGTGAGAAAGAAAGATAATTACATTTCATCATAAAAACAGTTACATCACCTGTGATATGGTTGATTAGCTTGTGTTTTTTCTGCAAGTGTCTTCTAAATGTATAGATCAGAGCAAAATCATGCATCGTCGGGAGTGTAAATCATTTTGGAAGGGATATAAACAAGGAAAACTATGCTTCTGAACTCCTGCTGAGGCGCTATTGAGAGAGGAGGCTGATTTTTGCCATGCACTGCATCAGCAGCATTTCTTTACTTTTTCTTTTTGATGATACTTTAATACATTCTACTGAGGCTCAGAAGTTAGACAGATTTAGAAAGAAATAGAAACCCCGGGAACATTGTGCATGCCAGGCCGATACTTTCAGAACAGTTCAGGAACGGCTCTAATGCCTTTGAATTCTAGTGTTTAAACAATGAGCTATGATGGATATACTAGGGTACGCTCCCCAGGCAGTCTACACATACAATAATAAAAACTAATACATTGCCTGGACATGAAGAATGATGAAAACATGCTACTGAAGTAAGTAAAAAAAAAACAGGATTGCAACAGCTGAAAGTCACAGAGTAAGCAGAGTGGCTGCGAGGAGAATCGGCTTCAACAGTGAGAAGTCTTTCAAGATCCCAGGATAGAATGACCTGTGACAGGATAACCCCTCATTAAGTCCTGGATGGGGATTATCACTATTCACCTGCTGACTGATTGGGACCATTAAATGCTAGAGAACATTATTTCCTGCTGTCCATTTGCCGCTACACGTCCTCCGTTGTATGACAGCACACTTCGCTGCTGTTGGTCTAAATCTTGACCGGCCCCATTTGCATTTACTATTGTTCGTTACTTCAACCAGCTACTTTGCTCTTTTCCACCGTCTCGCCACAAACAACCTCTTCCTTCCTCTCATATCATCTGCTGTTTAACAGAACAGGCAACTACCCACTCACTTATCCCGGCCGTCCATCTTGCACCGTTATACGTGACCTCTTTCTTTCTCTCCTTTCTCCTCTCACTCTCTCGTTTTTATCCACTGCTCCCATCCTCCTCTCTCTGAATATTTCATGATTTGGTGGCACACTGCTGAGGTGAGGAACCTTCCTCTGTCTAGAGCTTGCGCAGCACAAATATTTACTCCCCGAGCTGAGCTCGGTTTAGTGCTGGGACAGACTAACAGCGTGTGTGAGCATGTGTGTGTTGCTGTGTGCGTGAGCATGTGTGTGTTTCCTTATATGTTACAGTGATTACATGTGACATGGGCCCCAGAGGGTGAAGGAGGTCTTTGGCTTCAGCCCACGTTGATGTTGCTGCTCCATTGCCCGTAACTGAAGAAGGCAGATAGATAGATAGATAGATAGATAGATAGATAGATAGATAGATAGATAGATAGATAGATAGATAGATAGATAGATAGATAGATAGATAGATAGATAGATAGATAGATAGATAGATAGATAGATAGATAGATAGATAGATAGATAGATAGATAGATAGATAGATAGATAGATAGATAGATAGATAGATAGATAGATAGATAGATAGATAGATAGATAGATAGATAGATAGATAGA